>CM060852.1:6733812-6892006 GCA_030737835.1 Acorus gramineus | reverse complement strand
CTTGAAAGCAGTTAATACTTCAAAAGAAAATGCTCGAAATATTTCAACTTTGTTAAAGAATTTTTAACCGCAGGAGGTTATATGGATATCAGGAAGATTATAGGGGGGTTATATGGATTTTTCATGCTTTTAACCACTTGAAAGCAGTTAATACTTCAAAAAAAAAAATGCTCGAAATATTTCAACTTTGTTAAAGAATTTTAGGGGGTTATATGGATATCAGGAAGATTATAGGGGGTTATATGGATTTTTTCCATAAAAAAATTATCCAAAAACTTTAAAATTAAGATACTTTCTCCTCAAAATCTTATCTGCCCTAGATATATTATAATAATTATATAAAAATAAAATCCTGGTTACAACGCTAATCGCCCGCCGGACCTGGTTTTTACAGGGCTGTTTCGCGGAAACTCCGGCTAATCGAATACGTAAAATCCCTGGTCTCCACCAATCAGACGACCAGTGGAATTCTCAGTCCATAGTCAAAACATAAAAACAAACTCGGAAAGACCCCGGCATATACACGTCCATCACGTATAGGTTGACGTATACTCGAAAACGTGCTCCCCAAGGAATTATAACAAAATAAAGAAAAACCACCCACGATCGAAACCCCACCATATCCAACGGCCCGTTATTATCAATCCTAATAAATAGTGAAATATATATTTTTATTAATGATTTAAATATCTTTTATTAATTAGAACCCGCGTAAAATAAATCCGCTGCTATATAGTTCATTCATACTGTATCATCCGCTCCAAATGCAATTATGATTTTTTTTTCAAATATTGATTTAAAAAATAAATATAATAAACCAGATGATAATAAATCGATCGAGATATACATATTCAAATACTCATATATCGGGCTCATCCGTTGACAGCCCTAACCAAACCCCTTTATAAACCTGAACCCTCAATTCATCCAATTCAATCCCCCACAAAAAAATGGCGTCCTCCGCAGACGGTCGAAAAGCGAAGCTCCTCGAACACATAAAGAAGCTGATCGAGCAACAGAGGCGTCCGATCGACGACATCATCCGCGAAAACGCCCTCCAATACCTCCCGGCGAAGTCCCTCCTCCGCTTCAAATCCGTCTCCAAGCAGTGGCGCCGCTGGATCTCCTCCCCCTTCTTCATCCACACCCAATCGAACTCCTTCCGTTCCCTCTCCGGTCTCTTCATCAACAACAACAACAATGGCTCCTCCACCTCCTTCGCCTCTCTCGATCCCTCCTCGTACGGCGTCCCCGACGCCTCCCTCGAATTCCTCCCCGACGACGTCCACGTCTGCGCCTCCTCCAACGGCCTCCTCCTCTGCCGCGGCAAGATCCGCCCCGAAATCCATAATCCTCTCTATTACGTCTGCAATCCGGCGACCCGCGACTGGTCCTTCCTCCCCAGCCCCGACTGCGACCACGGCGGCCACGCCGACTCCGTCCCCGTCCTCTCCTTCCAGCCGTCGATCCTCGGTTTCGACGCCGATTTCGAGGTCGTCGTCGCCTTCAGAATTGGGGATTTCGACGGGATCTACGGATTCGAGGTCTTCTCCTCCAGGACCGGGCGCTGGAGGCCGTCCACCGCCGTCTGCGACGGGGGACGCCTCGTCCCCTTCTCCGGCGTCATCTCCGGGAGCGTCTTTCTGTGGCGGACGTCGCTGCCGTCGGTCGTCGCCTGCTACGACGCGGATGCCGACAAGTGCTGGCTGTCGGAGATGCCGCCGGGGTTCGAGGGGTCGGCGTGGCAGATCGGGGAGGTGATGGGGAGGGTTTGCTGTGTTTGTATCATCGGATGGACGGTGACGGTGTACGCAATGGACGGACGCGGAGGGTGGGAGGTGATGAGGTTTTTTGATGTGAGGGACTACGGATTGGAGGGGATGCCGAGGGGGTTGCCGTTTAACGGTGGGGATGAGGTGCTGATTTGGATCGACGGTTGGATCTTCGCGTGTGGTGTGGTTTCTGAGGGTACAGTGAGGAGCGTCAGTCGGATGGAGAGCTACAACGCGGACTGCGTGCCTTACGTGAACAGTCTCGTCCCCGTCAAAGGTTCATTCTCACAACTCTCCTTGGCCGTCTGATTGCTTCTGTCGTTTTTTCTTCTGCTGCTGCATCTTTTTTTAGGTGTTTCTGTTCTTGCGTTTGTGAATGGTTTGCCTGCTTTCCTTTTTGTGCATTTTCATGCTTTCATTAGGGTTTCTGCATTTGGAATGTTTGTGGATTGTGGTTTTTTTTTTTTTTTCCCATCGAATCAGTGAAAGTGAAATAAATAAATCTGGTAAATTTCATGAAGGATTGAAATTTCGAGTTTGTTGTTGGCTTTTTCTATTCAGATTTGACTCTTTCAACACCCTATGAGTCATCTTATGCACCTAACCGTGACATTTTATATCAGCATCAAAGTATCAATAAAAAAAAAAACTCATTATTTTATGTGAATGATTTTAAATTGACCCAGTTAAAAATGGGTTTTTGTTAACTGGAATTAGATTTGCAGAACTCATTTAACTCTATTCCGTTCTCCCATACTTGGGAATAAGTATTAAATCTCCTAAAATCATCCTTTTCTCTGGATATATAAAAATTAACATATAATGGATAATGCAATTTTCACCTTCCCTCCAAAAAAATCATGGATTGTTTTTTTCAAATTATGTGATACGTAGGGAATCATAAAACATCATATTTTATACTATTTAGAAATGTAATATGTTTAGAACCAAGACGCAACCTTCCATTTTATCCAAAATAAAGAAATAAAATAATCTTTCTATATATGATAAAATAAAAATATTATAAGTATGTTTTGAAATATACGTTTAATAGTGCAATGTATATTAGAGGATTGGGCGTGGTTTTGTAGTTTGAATACGGTTGGTGTAACCTCAATAAATGAGATAATAATTTTGACTAATAACAGTTGCTTTCATTGGAAAATAACCATAAATGAGGAAGATATTGAAGAGAGATTATGTAGCTTTTTATTTTTAAAAAAAGGTAATTGAAGTAATTATATTAAAAAGCAATATCCCTCTTCAAATTGAAGACAAGGGATCTCAAAGAATAAAAATGAAAATATATTGTGCATCATATATCTCTTTTGTGATGAGCAACCTCAACATTACCTAGAAAACCATGATGCGAATAATCATTCATAAATTTTGTGCATTGGATCAATATGAAAGATTTTGATTTCCAAATCAACCTCTTGTGTCCATACATAGTGGTAACTTCTGTTCAAGTTCAATTTTTTTTGTTTTTTTTTTTTTTGTCACCTTTTTTGTAGTTACTAGCATCCAACAGTAGTTAAAGAAAAACCTTGGATGCAATTAATCACTCATGGATCATATGCATCAAATTAAAACGGAGGATTTGAGTATAAAATTTATTAAAAATAAATTCATCCCTTGAACTAAGGATCCAACCCTATGTGGGTTATTTTCTTTCACCATTTTTAAACTCCCCTCCATATTCTTGTATATTGAGTTTTGATCAATAGAAGTGTTCCTATTCCACTGCTTTCAATCTTGCTGGCTTGTGATATATGTCGTTTCCCTTTCGGCCTCTCCTTTATGTTAATAAAATTATTTCTCGGTGGATTCCAATTGTAGTCTTCTTTGTACTATTGTTCCTTTAATTAATTCTTTTGTCCCGTCCTCCAAATCCCTTCCACTAAGACCAATTGAAATAATCCCAAGACATGAAATGAAACAGTCATTGGTTTACCAAAAGTCATTTTGGATCTACAATATGACAGTGAATCCACAATTTTTAGATTGCAAAAGGTTAAGATCATGATCTCTTTTATGGGTATCTTTTGTCCAAACACAATAAATATTTTTCTGTTAAAAATGGTTTTAAAGTCAGATTAAAAAGAAAAGCTAAAGAGACCTTGCTTTTCAAAGCTGTTTAAGAGAATAATTTTTTAGAAAAGTAAAAACAAAAGGAAAATAAATGTTTACTCGGTTTTCCTTTTGTCTATAAAAGTTGTGCAGCAGATCTTATTGTGTGTCCTCTCAATTCTGTTTGGAAGCAAAGTTGGGACATTTTTATTTTGAAAAAAAAAAAAAAAACTTTCTACGGGTAAACTTCCGAGAAAACCTACTTACACTTTTTACATGCTTAATGCATCAAAGATAGATATATATAGATATATATAAAAGCAGAATAGAGTTTTCTTAAATTTTGTTGAAATCCCTTTTAATACGACAAGGTTGGAAAACTCTTTTTTTTTTTTTTTCCAATTAAAGCTACTACCTTATTCAGTACTATAATACCACTATTGGTTCCTTTATAATCCTCTATTCTCATCAGTTAAAGAAACATCTATGCATTTGCCTGGTTCTTTTTCATTCTTACAATGCATTTCCCATTTAGAAAGTATTGCTGTGTCATCTCATCCCCTAAGACACATCTAAAGTTGTCACACATACCAACCATTATTTTATATATCAGTTGCTCATCATATTTGTCATCATCTTCAGAATCATTTTTTGTTCAATCTTCTTTGTTTCTTTCATTTCGATTCAAAGTGAAACCAGCATTATATAAACAAAAGTCATATGATTCTCTAATTTCTGTCATACCAAAATCAAAACCACCAATGATTTTCCATGTTCTCCACGTTCAATAGATAGCTTTACCCTCCACACTACAAAACCTTATAATATTAATTATTTATTTCTTGGTAGTTAAACATGATGTTACAATACTAATATGGGCACATGCATAAATTTATGTTTCAATAATCTGATGAGCTCCCACGGGAGAGTCTGATTAGTAAGGTCAGGGGAGGTCATGGTGTTAGGGTTACATCTTTGTTGACATGCACTGGGTCGTCGGTCATTCTTTATTTCTCTTTTATTTATGGGCCCCACACTGTCGGACTTTAATTCATTGACTTGACTGGATTCAAGAATCTTCCTTGCCTCTTTCTACGAGCAATGAAGTTGTGTTCACATTGGAATGCTATTCTGAGCTTATTTTACAATTTTGACTTTAAGAAAGACTTTTGCTTGACAACGATAAACAAAACATAAAAAAATAGTTTTAGGGTGAAAATAGTATGTTTTTATTAAAATGCTTAGATAGAGGATTATGAATAATGAATAGCTGATTGATCCAATGTTTTTAGGTTCAACCATTTCCATTTGTGAATAATGATTTTTTTAAAAAAAATTTATGATTGAAGTGTGGGATCGGGTAGGTGCAACGGGCGTTGGACAATTTGATTGATTATCCAACGTGTTTGTGACCGTCCGATTTTATAATTTTGTTGTGATTGAGATAATTTGTAAAATTTTAAAACTAAATTTAGAATGCTATTAAATTTTAAACTTTTCTTTTTAAGTTTCAATTAATTTGTATATTTTAAAATTATAAGATCGGACGGTCATGAACGCGTTGGACAATCAAATTGTCCAACGCCCGTTGGATCTAATTTGATCCCTTGAAGTGTAGGTTGTTATTGCGCAATTCTGTTTACACCTATCAATATATAAAATTCCCTAATTCTTAAAAATCTACTAAACAAAATTAGTTCAATGTTTGTTGCATGGGCGTTTTTTCTTAGGGTCTGTTTTGAAACATGTTTGAAAAATAAGATTTTGAATAAAGTGACATAAATAGACTTGATTCTTGAAAAGCGTATTTTCTGCACTTTTTAAAAAGTAACGTTTTATACTAAAAGTTGTAACTTTATAATTAAACCTACTTTTTAAAATGCGTTTGACTTACTTTTCAGCTTCCTTAGACTTATTCATATATGTGTTATGTGTATATATATCTTATTAAATAAGTGGGTTTATAAATTTTATAGGAATATATAATTTTTTAATAGAAAATATATGTTTTGATATACGAAGCATTTTAAAAAAATTCAAAACATGTGAACAGTGTAAGCAAGGGCATTGTCCTAACATTTTTTCATGGTCTGAATTAATATTTTCTATGAAACATAGGGCACTACAATATAAAATCGAAGATTAGAGTTGTCTCCTGTCCAATAAATCTCATCAATAATTTATAATGTAAATAAATTATTATCGAATTAATTAAAGCGTGTTTAAGATTATTCTTCTATGATTTACTAAACTCTTTGCCATGCTAATTTCATGTAGATGAATTGTTATATGGGGTTTTCTTCGTTGAATTGTTCAACGTGTGAAACTCCTGTATCACGTCGGTGTTTCACAGATAATCTGATTGCCTCATTATTCATCAATAATGATGTTTTCAGAATTGACCCCACAAAGAGGAACATATGACTTTCTACACTTTAGGTCCCATCTTGTCCTGGTCAAGAGGATTTTTTGGGGGTTCAATCCAAAGTCTAAAACGTGCAACATGAAAAAAATATATATATATTTTTTAAATTTGTCGTGTAAAACACTTTTACATTTGTTTATTAGACATTTTTTTTTTAATCGAAGTTTTTTTAGTTTTTTTTTTCTTTTAAAAATGATAGGCCATATAACATTGTAAAAATATTGTAAGAGTCTGAAGTTTATTGAGTCATTGTTACTCATAATCCTATGTGTAATTTTATATATCTTTCTTTAACATGATATATATCTTGTTTATTTTTTATATAAATAGATTTATATAATTCATTAAAATTAATATCTCATTAAAAATATATGTTTTTTTTATTAACTCTTTTAAAAAAAACTAAAACACTTGAACACTAAAAATAGAGTTGCCAACAGGACTATTCCTAGCAATTATCTATTTGTTTTAATGATAAATATTGCATCATTGGATGCAATATCCCAACATAAAATGATTTGTTTATTTAGGTACTGGAATTGCTTCTTTAAATAGAGAATGATGTTATTTTTGCATAGTTTCCTATGGTAGTTTACATAGACGCGGAATGGAAAATGATTTTTTCCATTACTGGTGCAATTGATGTTGGGCGCGTCTATCCCCACCAAGCGTTTTTCTTACCCCACCAATAAAAAAAAAAAACGGTATTTGGTTGTTTCCACCAATCAAGATCGACCAAACTTGGTCGCCATTTCAGGTTTTGGGCGACAGTAATTGGTCGCAATTTTAGGCTTTGGGCGACTGTAATTGGTCGAACAGGGTTCAAAACTATATCTACCTATTTTTTGTAAACAAATAAATTTTTGGGTTTATCCATCATATTCTACATTTATTCTTTTATCCAAACAACAGTTAAGGGCCGAAAAAAATGTAAGTAGGTATACTTTCAATTAATTCAAATTTTTATAGAAAAATATCTTATTAGACAAATATATATCATTTTTAAGCTTCGTTTGAATTCGTAGTTAAGAGGATTCTTCGTTTGAAAACAAAAAAAACCTATCAGTTGATCCAAACACATTATATATTTGGCTTTTGAAAATTAGTCCATCACTTATGTAAAAAAAATTGTTCTTATATTCTACATTTAAGAATAATAATTGATTCTCCTTACATTACAACTCAGACTTGGAGTGGTATGAAGGATTCAAGGAAGATATACGTCATGGGATTATGTTTCCAAGAAAAAAAATATAAACTTTATTACAAATCCTGTTCGACCAAGTTCGGTCGTCCGAAAACCTGAAATGATGACCAAGTCCGGTCGCCCAAAATCTGAAATGGCGACCAAGTCCGGTCGTCCAAAACCTGAAGTGGCGACCTGGCCGGATCGGTGGGAAAAGATAAAACACCGATTTTTTTTTTCCGATTGGTGGGGTAAAAAAAAGGCTTGGTGGGGATAGCCGTGCCCATTGATGTTATATAATGGGTCATTTCAGAGGCAGGGTGATTCATAGTTTTGTTGAGGGAATTCATAAGAGAGAGGACTTTTTATTAATTCAAACGTAGAAAGATATAAGTTGGAAGAATTTACAATTCTAGAGAGATGACTATAGACCAAAAACTTGATTGAATATTTAAGTTGTTATTAATTACCACAAGTGCACGGATCGTTACAGAAGTATAGATTTAGCAAATACGGGTCGAATCCACAGAGAATTGTTCAAATCAGATTATTAATCAATTTAACTAATCGAACTAGAAAAGAAGATTGTTGAAGTTTTTATTATTATTATTATTATTAAAAAGAGAATATTAATATAAAAAGATAATTAAGATTTTAGAATCCACCATGCAATACCAATTTAAGGATTATATTCAAATATGAAACTCTACCATATAACTCAATCAATATTGACGTTAATCAAATACCAATTGAAAAATAAATATTTAAAATTATATTAATTATTTCATAAAATTAGATTTGAAATCAAAACAATCATCTCAATATTCACACATTAGGAAGAGAATAAGATATCAAATAGTTAACTAAGCATACCCTATTAAAACAAGAGATCATTGAAGATGGTTCTAAGATTAAAAAAACCTTGATTTATGAAAACCCAATAGAATAATCTATCTCCCTTCCCTTTATAAAATCTACTAACTCAATATTCAATATGTTAAGAAGAGCATAAAATATTATAGAACTCAGTCAAATCATATTTTATCAAATTAAATACAAGAGATTTTTAAAGAAAGTAATAAGAAATTCACATAAAAGGTTGAAAAAGAGAATTGAAGGAGAGATTGATACCCAATAAAACAAACAATATGGAGAATTCAGATCTAAATATAAAATCCTAAACTAGCATTGCATGGTTTCATCTTCAACTTGCATGATTTAGCTACTAAAAGACATGATCAAATGAAAGAAAAGAAAAATAAAAGACATCATATTATTAAAAAGTTTTTGAAAATACAAACAAAAACAAAGCAAAACTCTTGAATTATTCTTCTCTTTTAATTGTCTTTGTGCCTCCTCTATTTCTTCCTTCACATGTGCTTTCTGCAGAATCGTCAGATGACTTTTTGACCCGTAATAATATGGAATTACGAAATCTTCATGAAATAGTGATTTGTAGATCTTGAAATTATCTTTCCAACGCCATATCATAAGCATAAATCAGATACTTGAGGAAAAAGTTATGATCAAAACAGTGGGACGGGATTTTGAAGAATATATTTGATTGGATTGATTTTTATTCAATCTTAACCAAATCTTTTTTCCATAAGGATCTTCTAGAAACTCTTGATTCTCCTTCACATCTTTAACTGATTTGTAGCATATCTTATATTGATAGTAATCATTTAAGTCAATTACCTGCAATAACACATGAATTCTTAATATTAGTTATTATTATACATAAAATAAGGATATAGAAAATTAGATTAAAGGGTTTTAATGTATAATTAATATGCTTATCAACTTCCATATATATTTTTTTTTCACTTCAATTGGATCCCATTTATATTCCTTTAGGACGACTTATTTTGTTGAGATTGGGATTGAAGTCGGTTTTGGGTAAATTTTAATTTTTATCTAAGCCTTTAGGTGTCATTTGAACAAAGACATAAACTATTTTAGAATTTATGACTAGTTTATAAATAGATAATTATATCAATGAAATAATTGATTTTCATTTTATTGTGTTTTTAGTTATTCTCATTGAAAAATATAATAATAAAGTTTTTGTTGTTTGATTGACAATTGATAGGTTATGGATAAAATGCGAACAAGATGCGGATATGTATTTATGAAAAGTAAAAAAATGATTTACCAGTTGACCCTCTGATTTATATGAGATAATGATAGTTGATTTGACATGTGAATCATTTTATATCAGTAGAATAGATTTGATAGAATAAAACAGTTCCAAAAAAATCTGAAATATAAATACCAATTTATTCCACATATTTTAACATAGTTATATCCACCTATTCAGCAAATGAAAAATTATATGTCCTTCTCGATGGTGCCATGCGTCAGCTTAATGGTTGGGCAAAAGGACAATCCAATGTGATGTGATCTGACCTGAAACATCGTGACTAAGACCGTGCATGAGTCGAGGAGAACAGCTCGGATGACTGATCCCTCACCCGAGAAGAACAGCTTGAATGACTAAACCTTTGCCAGAGAAAAATAGAAATGACGGGCGGTGTGATTAAAAGGGTAGTGAAAACAATAAAATAGGTGGTGGACGTATCTTGTCACAAGGCATACAATACAATAAAAGGGTAGTGAAAACAATAAAACAGGTGGTAGACAAAAAGCATATCTTGACACTTCTGAAGTGTCCTCCATGGAGTTCTTTGGTAATATGGAGTCGGAGACCACTCTTAATATGTGATTAGAAATGAGTGGTTATTAGTAGCAGGGGCAACTTGTTTGTAGATGCCATATGGCTAGGTAGAAGAAACAAATAAACAATAATGAGCTTGGCTTAGGAAATTTTTACTTTAATAAGAGCATTTTAAAAAATCTCTCCAATGTTTTCTTATATTATGGGTAAAAAAAAAACTTTTTATGACATATAAGGAGCTTTTTTTTATCATTTTAAAAACCTTCTCATTTTTATCTTATCTTCATTCTAAATGATCCATTTACCCCAATTTGAAAAACATTAAACAAAATATCTGAAAAAAAATATATCACTCTTGAAAATATATTTGATCTACCTTAAACAAAATAGGAAAATACAAAATTAAACAAAATTTGTTTGTGAATACAAAACATTAAACAAAATACATCCTTGATATTCTCAGCAGTCACCAAATGAGAGAGATCATGAGAGAGAGGGAGGAAGATCCAGAGAGAGAGAGAGGGAAGTGGGGGGGGAGAGGGGAGGGGAGGGAGTGAGGCGGACAGACGATGGTCGGGATGGACGGCCGAGCAGATGAAATCAAAGAGAGGGAGAGAGAGGGACGAACGGTGGACGGACGAACGGCGAACGACGGGTGGACGGATAGCATATGAAATCAAATGATTTAATTTTCTATTTTTTCTAGGGTTTGTAGAGGAAGATAAGATCCATTTGGGGGGAGATGGTTTTACTTTAGTTTGGAAAAAAATAGGAAGAGAGAGAGTTAGCTAGGAAAAAAAATGATTTGATTGAAAATGGCAATGCGATCATTTTACATTGTAGTTTTCCCTACAAGACTCCATACATGGCAGGGAGTCCTGTATGGAGCCTTGTAGGGAAACAATATGGTAGGGAGTCCTGTAAGGAGACTCTGTTTTTTTAATTTTAGCTCCCTACGTTATGGAATGAGTCATGTAGAGAGTCTTTTGAAGATGCTCTAAGAAGAAAAGTTCTACAAGCCTTTGACTCAGTGATAAAAGGACATCACCTCTTGGAAGGCCTCTAAATTAGACCTGTCACACTGAGTTAGGTTTAGGTTGGGTGATGGTAGACTCAGACTTAACTCGGGGTTTGGGTCCATTGGTAATTTAGCATTTGAATCAAAATGTCTAGCCCATAATCGCAACCATGTACATTTTTAGGTAGCGTTTGATAATGTGATTGTAAAACTGATTTT
Organism: Acorus gramineus; assembly: GCA_030737835.1. Classification (NCBI taxonomy): domain Eukaryota; kingdom Viridiplantae; phylum Streptophyta; class Magnoliopsida; order Acorales; family Acoraceae; genus Acorus; species Acorus gramineus. Next base: position 6,880,639 of record CM060852.1, on the reverse strand, counting down.
CTATAATCGTTGGGTTTAAAACTGATTTCACAGGAAGCTACCTCTCCCAGCTTTCTCAAATCGCAGTTTTTGAACACTATTTGTCTAAAATCAGTTTGTTGAAAGCTACAAAAATTGTACAATCACGCAACTAAATACAGCCTTAGTCTTGTTTCCATGATCCAACAGTTCTAGCTGTTGTAAGTTGAACTTCCATTTTTTTATTTTTTCAGGGGTTTGTGATCAGTGATGATGTGATTTGGATGGAAAGAAATGATAATAATGTCATTGTTATTTGCAGAGATATATTGATCTGTGAGTGAGATGAACAACTGAAGCTGAGCTGCTCTTGGAGTTGTTCTACAGATTGTCGTCTGCCTAATCTACTTGTGCAAATACAAATGCATTTCTCAATTGATGTTGGTGGTCATTTTTAAGATTGGTGCCTCCAGATCTGATTCCTGATCTCCTGTGCTAGTGAACTTTTTCAAAAATCAAGGTGGTGGTTATGTGATGAAAAGATATTTTACAAAACTTTTTTTTGAAATATATGATTGTTTAGCTAAATATATATTTAAAAATATAGAGAAGTGAATTATATACAGTGCAACTTGGGTTGGATCAAACCCAAAAACCTAGGATAGGGTTGGTGTAAAAAACAACCTGATCAATTACTAATACCCAATATATAATAAATATATACCATTCATTTCTTTTTTATTAATCTAAACCATTCATTATATTTGTACATACCTAATTTATCTCACATCCAAAAAAAAAAAAAAAAAATCCATTCACCCTCATTTCAAACTTCCATTTCTTGGTATTCAAGAAACACTTCCATTTCTTGCTGTTCAAGAAACAAAAACTATTAAGAATCCATTTTAAAATACAGATTGAAAAATAGTTTTTAAAATAAAACTAATGATTTGACAGAAAAGGTAGATTTTCAATTCAAAATATCGATTTCAAAAAAAAAAAAAAAAACATGATTTTAAAACACAGATTTTAAAAGAAAAATTAAAAAGAATCCAACTTTTGATTCTGAATTAAACTACCCCATTTGCCTGTATAATTTTAATTTTTTAATTTTTTTAAAAACAAAAACTACCCTGAATGTACAACCAAAAAAGGCCTAAGACACCAATGGCTTATCCCTCCTCCACTTCATTTTCTCACTCTTTTCCAACAAAATCTCTCTCTCTCTCTCTCTCTAATGAGTTTTGGATACCATTCGTTCATAGCCCTCCCTTTTTAGCTCTTTTAGACAGCAAAAGAGAAAATAGACATCAATGACTTCTCCCCCCTTCTTCCAACAATAGCTCCAATGGGTTTTCGGATTCATTGATTCATGGACTTCAACCAAAATTCATGTTATTCTTCTGAATGGGTTCAAATTGTATACATTTTACTAGAAAGTAAGTTTGGATTAAGGTCACCAGATTAAAATTCAAGTTGAATCATGATCAAGTTGAACACTTCGAGCCTCAGGTTGAGTTCATCCCTACTTCAACCACAAATAAACAATTAAATATTTAATAATGAAGACCCATTAATTATCTAAAGGACCAAACTATGAAAAACAAATTAAAATTTAGATCGGTCCATTTGACACCAAAGCAAACAAATTATGCCTTGGGTTGGTAAGCCAATCATTTCACTCTCTGCATCAATTTTGTCCCCCCATAAAACAGTGTGTATTCAGATGAGGAGAGGCTTAATTGATGCAATTCACAATATAACCTCAGAATATCATCACACATTTAAATTCATTTGCTCAGAAGAAGCTTAAATGATAATCAGAGTTTAATCTCATATGTCCAGACATATAGATTTTGTAGCAACTTCATCATTGCAAAATAAATAATAAAAATATAGATTATGAGTAAAATTAAAGATTTGATTAAAAAAGAACCCTCAGATTTGAAATTTGGCAGACGTATCAACACGGCATCAGATTCAGACCGCCCGTCTGCGTGTTATCCTCATAGGGTTTGAGAATATATTTAATCTTAAAAGATATCGATGTAAAAGATGCATCAGACAATAAGCGGAGTTATGAATCCACACGTTGTGATTTCGGTGCGTAGGATAAGATTCATTCGCATCACTTGCCATCTCTTAAGACAGATCGAAAATGAAACCATAAAAACTATAAACAAAGACAACCTGATAGTCAGATGAATCGGACGTGCGTTTTTGGATGATCAAGATATCGATGTGAAAGAGGCATCAGACAATAAGCGGAGTTGTGGATCCACACATTGTGATTTCGGTGCGTAGGATAAGATTTATTCGCATCACTTGCCATCTCAAATCGAAAAACAAACAAAATAATAATAATAATAAAAAAAAAACCTGATAATCGGAGATGAAACGGCGACGAACAACCAATCGATTGAAAGTGAAGAGGAAATTTAGGTATGGTGAACGGCATAAAGGGGAAGGGGAGGCTTTATAAGGGCTTCAGAGAAACCCTAAAGTGCCGATTTGGGGGTGTTTTTCGTTCGCAGTCATGTCACCGACAGGTGACGATAATGGGGATGACATCTGAAATTTGAGACCGTTTGATGTTGGATAGCCGTCTCGGTGTTTGTGTTGGATTATTGATGGTAAAGTGAAGTATTGGGTAACTCGTGTGAGCCATATGAACGGGGATTGTCGTGGGCTGGGCTTAGGACTCTACGTTGTCTTTCATTGGGTTTTGAAAGGAAAATGTTATATTCGGTACATTCTATGGCCTAAAATGCAAATTATACTGTAATTATATATATATATATATATATATATATATATATATATATATATATATATATATATATATATATATATCGTCTAGTGAGATATGTATTTTTTAAAAGATAGAATATATATTTTTTAATGAATTATTATAGAAAATATAAAAAAGTTTAATGAGGTAAATATCTTGATGCAGTAAGTGGAGGGGATTGATGAAGTATATAAGATTGCAGTAATTAAGTATAATATAGCTTTTTCTGAAAACATAAAAGGAAAATATTATACTCAATCTATTTTATAGTTCTTTTTTTCTTCTAAAAATCATATTTCTTATCTAAAAATATGAATTGTATATTTCAATGAATTGATCTCAACAATAAAATTCTGAGTGTGTATGATAAAGTTTATATTGATTAAATAAGAAATACTTATATCAGAATAAGTCAAGAATCAGAGTCGCACCAAAATTGGATAATATTGCTCACCTCGGGTCCGATGTACACCTTGGGCCAAACCTCTAAAGAACAACAAGCATCCAAGAAAAATAGCCTGACCTCTTCAAGTCTATAAGCATATGAGGTGCAAGGACTTCATCTGAGGATCGAGCATGTCCGGTAGAAAAAGGCTTTGTGCCATGTGGACTCGGTGGATCCGATTGACTCAATTCAAATATTATGTAATTTTTTTATTTATGATATAACCTAACACTCATGATTCAACCAAACATTTATAACTAAATATTGAATAATCATTTAAAATTTTAAACATTTGAAATATTTTTACAGTCTTTTGACTTCACGTAAAAACATAATAATCCAAACCGTATTCCAAATGTTCCCTCATAAAACATTTAAAAATCAAAATAGTGAAGAACTATTTATAATACATTAGACTCTATTAAAAAGAAAAAAAAATGAAGCCATTGTAGGCCCTTGAAAAGTTTTTGAACTTCTCTTTGTCTGGTCTGAACTTGTTAATAGGTCGACCCGACCCGACCCGACCCGAGACCCGATATAGACCTGACCCGAAGGACTCGGCAATCAAACGGGTCCGAGTCCACCCGGACCCGACTCGTTGACAGACCTAGGTGCAAGGACTTCATCTGAGGATCGAACATGTCTGATTGAAAAAGGCTTTGTGCCATGTGTTTTTGACTCATTACAATAATATTGTAAAAAAAATATATCTAAAAATGATAATGTAGCCGAGAGGACATGACAGCTGAAGGTTTGACTCAATCAAAAGAGATAGCATACACAAGCATACATCAATCATAAAACAGTTCAAGATTTCTCCATGATAATGAAGCGTGTGCCTGACACATCATCATTTTTTAATTATAAATAGAGGGGTACCCCCATCTAAAAAGTACACACATTTACTCATTCAATTCATTCGAATCCCTCAATTTTCTAAACTCTTCCTCGATCTTATTCTAACTTGATCGTCCGAGATTCTTTTAGCTGACATTACACCAATACGAAATCAGATAATCAAAGGCAAAGATCACCCGCTCCAAAATCTCAACACCAACCATTCAAGGATTCATTTCATCTCCAGTGATTTGAATCCGGCCCATCCAAAAAGAAGAAGATTGACCTCCACAATCCACACTAATCGTCTGCGTCTATATTTTATAAAAACACAACGAACGAACAAGAAAACACCAAAATACATGCTTCGGTCATGCCTTATCATCAATCATATTAAAAACGATCAAGACAAAAAATCCACAATGACAATGCAAAAACCAAATTGTAAATCTCCATAAAAATTCTTCCAACAATCCGTGTATGCCTATGAACAAATACCCCCATCTTCCACGTAAAACATTTCCCTCTCTCTCAAAAAAAAAATAAAAAAATAAAAAAGAATAAAAAGAAAAGAATATATGACACATCTCTAAAAAGTACAACCAACCAATCACCTTATTGAGTGCTCATCCCCCTCCTGCTCCCTCTTAAGATCAGCAGGGGGCAAGAAGCAGTCCATAGACAACCCCCATATATTGAAGTCGACCTCCTCGATCGACCACTCCTCCTCCATCTTCCTCTTGTGATTGGCCGAGCCCTCCCCGTACCGAAAGAGCGTAACCACGGTCCGACCGCCGTGGGCGATGTTGAGGCCCTCAATGTATCGGTAGTCGTCGATCTCGGATTCCATGCTCGTCTCCCAGAACACGCTCTCGTCTCTCCTCGCCTTCATACGGAGCAGGTGAGAGTCCTCGAATTTAACGAGGAGGCCCGTTCGTTGGCTGAAGTATCCCCATATGGTGTGGTGGATGATCTCGAAGCTTGAGCTGCTGCGCGCCTTGAGCACGTCCGGGCTCGCCTCCAGCTTCAGTATGAAACAGTCCTCGTTGTTTATGATCTTCTCCCCGATGCATACCGCGTCTGAAAAGAGGTTTGCTGTCGACCTGGGGTCTAGTCCCTGGAATCACGAATAAATAAAGAGTGATGTTACACAGTAAATTCTTTTATTTATTTATTTTTACTCAAATTTCAATATGATGTGCTCACATTAATAAATTATATATTTTGATATAAAATTTTACATTTTATATAAATATTTTAATTAACTTCATTGAAATATGTGTTTCATTTTTTTTATAAAATCATTATTTCATTAGAGTGAATATATTATTCTAAAAAAAATCAAAATGTGTAATGGTGTCCTTAATTTTTTTACAATGATACTGGATACCCTCGGTAGAAAACACACACACTCAGTTATACTAGTCTTCAAAAGCAAAAAGTTACGCAAAAACAACTTGAAGATTATTATCAAATAAAAGCGTTCGGATTATGTTCAACGTGTATTTGACAATTAGATTTTTCAATGCGCTGGTAATCATCTGATCTTATATCTTCTGACATACTCTATCAAATTTTAAAATTATGATTCCATTAAATTCTAACCCTTCATTAGGTTTTTTTTCTTCTTAACTTCATTTATTTTGAGATGATAAGATTGAATGATGACAAATATGGTGAATCTAATCTGGTTTCAAAGAAAAACAATACATCTGAAATAAAATTATTAGATTATGCTAGGGATATAAGTCGAGAAAGTTATGTATAATGACTACCTGAAGGGAGCGACGTAACGAGCGGGGCGGTCCCTTGGAAGCGTGGGATTGCTGTGCTGCGAACTGCCTCCACGCGACCTTTCCATCGCTCCCGGCGCTGACCTTACACCCGGACACAACGAGCTCCAAGTACCAGAGGTCCGGGTTCTTCTGCCAGAGCACGAACGCGCCCACCTCTCCGTTCCCACTGGCCGCCACGCTCTCGTTCCCCGCATGGAACTCTGACGCGCTCATCCTCACTTTCCCTATCGCGTACATGCTGTTCACCGAATTCAGGGCCGCCAGCCCCCCGGTTGCTGCGATGTATTGTTGGACGATGTATTTCGCTGTTGATGCTTCCTGTGTTCCATGAACGCTAGAATTTTTCAATAGAATACACCAAAATAGAATTTGATCTTTTGGTACCAATTCAAGATTCTAAATTAATTTCAAAACAGACAACCTTCAAGGGGAAGACATCAATCGCTTAATAAAAGAATATGATCATGCAAAGGTGGTCGATAATGAGAAGAAAATAAATTTGATTTTAATCAATTGATTTTTGATAAAAAAAAGTTAGATATTGCCACCCTAATATCATTATTGAAATCGTAATACAATTTTGAATTAGATAGAGAGGAGGAAAAAAAATTGAAAGCAAAAACAGACAATAAAAAAGGAATAAGTGCCTAGAGCCTCTCGGTTAGATTCTGCCCTTTTTGAGTTTTATTTCCCGCACTCCCACAATGCCGGGTCCCTAATCTTGGAAACATGATATGAAACACTCCCACATAATTTTTAAATAATGTAGTTTCCAATCAATCAAACTGTCTAGGTGCCCGCCCCAAATTATGGATTGTAAATGGGGGATGGAGATCATCGATTGATTTTTTTATGTTTTTGAGAAATAGAATATACCTTTTATAATTGGTGGTATTATTGTTGATTGATTTTGATTTCAATCAATTGATAATAAGTAAAAAAATCAAATTATTGGAAAACCAAATAAAATCATACACAGTGCTTTAGATTGGGCAACAACAAATGAATGCATCTTACGATGGAACAGTCCCGGATCGGACGGTTGACGGCCTCCGGCGGGACGGGGAACGGCACTAGAGGCGATCCGACGACGTTGAGGAGGAGCTGAAGCTCGGCGTTGCGTCCGGCGAGCTGGGGCAACGACGACGCATGCCCATCCTCGGGTACGGACTTCATCCACGCCCTCATCGTCTGCCACCGGTGATGGTTGCCTCCGCCGCCTCCACCCATGTTAGCGAACATCTCGTCCGGGATCGGCACCTCGAGCACGGTCTCCAAGGCATCGTCTCTGTCGAAATTCGGGCAGAGTTTCCTCATAAAGAAGTTGGTTATGATAAATTTGGTTGGAAAAAGAAGGGAGAGGGAGAGAGAGGGGTTCTCGTCCTCTCCGCATCTTCCCCTACGTATACGCACATGGGGCGTGCATGGGTGGATTTTTTTTTTTTTTTTTTTTTGAGTGTTTTATGAGCCTTTTTTTTTTGTTTCCCGGTTTAGAGGGCTCTCATTTGATGTAGACCCCTTCTGAGCGGCTTTTTTTTGGGTGACACCGAGTCTATTTTAAGATGGTGGTCTGGATCTTGAATTTAATAGTTTGGAAGATGCGCCACCCTCCACCACCCTCTTCTCTCTCTTTCTATCTCCCACATTTTCTCTTCACCCTCCCCTCTCTCCCAAGTTCTCAACTTTTACCAAACAAAAAAAAATTTGTTTGGTGGAATTGAGTATTTGGTTGCCGGGAATAGTTGTTTCATTACCATTTGATTTTATTAATGTTAAATTTAAATAAATTTTTTTTATTTTGAAGGATTGCGTGCATTGTAACACTGTCTGCCAGACACCTATAGTCACCGTCCATAGCTTTATTTTTAAGAAAGAAAAATCGAAAAACAATAAATAAGATATATTTATAAAGAAAATGTTAGACCAATCAAAATCCATGGCTCACATGTTTTTTTTTTTTAAATATTAAATATTATTTAATGAGATATATAATTTGACAAAAAATGTATATCGCTCCATTTTGAGTTGAATGAACCCATTTTTAATAGGTATAAGAAAATATTTAATGTGGTATATACAACATCTAACAAGGTATATGCTTGACTCGATTTCTAACGTGGTATATAGGACTGTATTTTGGACTGAGAAAAAAACTGTATTTTGAACTGTTATAAATAGTGATGTTACACTCTATTTATAAATGTAGAAGTGCATTTCCATATAACAAAGAAAAATTAAAAATATGTAAATACATAATCGATAGAGGTCTGATTGTACATCAGATATGTGGTCATGCTCTTTGCTACCTAAGGACTAGGCCTGTCAACGGGTCGGGTCCAGACCCGGACCCGATTACACGTGTAATATACCCGACCCGATTTGGACCCGACCCGAGTTGGACCCGACCCGGCGGACCCGAACAAACAAACGGGTCGGGTCCGGGTCCACCCCGCCCCGACCCGTTGGACCCGTTGGACCCGACTGTTTTTTTTAATATATGTTCATATATTATAAGACCATTAGTATTAGTTGATACATAATTTTATTTATTACTTAACTTATTTTTGTATCTACAAGTTCATAAATCATAATCATAACAAGCCTATAAATCGGTTTGTTTTGGACAATTAATTTATTAGCATTTGAATTTGTATGATTAATTAGTTTGTTGCATGATTTATGTTTATTATTTAGGTTAATATGTTAGTGTTTATTGTTTTGAATGTTGTTTAGATTAATATTGTTTTGAATGTTGTTTAGGTTAGTTATGTTTATTATTTAGGTTAATATGTTTTTTATGTTAGTGATTATTGTTTTGGATGTTGTTTAATAATTCATTTACTTCTTTTGAATTGTATAAAATTATATTCAAACATAGTCTCATTAACAATAATGTTTTATTACAAAAAATTTCAAATAGAATGATAAGACAAACAAATACATGAGTTCTTCTCTCTTTTTTTTTTTTTTTTTTACCCAACCATCCGGGTCGGGTCGGACCCGGACCCGACCCGGGTCCGACGGGTCCGGGTCCGGGTCCACATTTCTCCGGACCCGCCGGGTCCTTGGTTGGACCCGGACCCGCCGGGTCCTGTCACGGGTCGGGTCCGGGTCCACCCCGACCCGACCCGGACCCGACCCGTTGACAGGCCTACTAAGGACTGGTTTGGCAAGGGGATAAGTGTTGGGATAAAGGATAATTATGGGGATAAGTGAGTGAGAGGACAATTTATCTCCGTTTGATATAAAAAAATAATCGGGATAAATTGCAGACAATTGTCCCAATTTTAAAATGCAAATGAAGATATTTTGTTCCACTTAAAGGGTGTGATAGCATTTATCCCCATTTTTTATCTTAATAAAATTTTGATAAATGTAAGTATGAAAAAATTGATGAATTTTTTATCTCTTAAAATTAGAATAATTTATCTTGAAAACTTTAATTTAGATGCTAAGAATGGTCGGAGATCATTCGGTGCATGCAAAGGTCTCACAACTCTACGTTTCAGCTATGGTTTGGTCGATTTGGTTTAACCCGAAACTAGTCGATTTTTAGAGGTCAGCTCTCATACGCTAAGAACATTTGGGACATCTGGGAGATAGTCAACCAATAAATAACTCCAAAAAAGGTGGTGAATTTTATCCAAGATGAGATTGGGGAATGTTTTGTGTGGGTATAGGTGGTTTGTTTATATGGCCCGAATAGAAATATTTTCCGCTATGGGTCCTTTAACCTTTTTGTAATGGATTGTTGCCCTTCTTTTGTTTTGTTATTGTTTGTAATCTATTTGGGCGTTGAGCTTATTAATACAAAGGCAATCACATGCCGTTTAATCTATACTACCTATAAAAGTACCAATCCTTGAAAAACATTCATTGGACATGTTTACCCTTACCAATTCATGAAAACTCATTCCTATCCCAAATAATATTTGATCCTACATATTTACCTTTTCAAATTATTCGTATTTACCATTTAACATTATTCACAGTCAATTACATGATATTATGTTTTTTTTAAATTTCAATTTCATTTAATTTAATTATATAATATATCTATATATATTATATTGTAACCATTAGAAAATCCTTATATACAATAGAAGCTCTATGTATTTAATTATAAAAAAAAAATTTAAATTCATCTAGAAGGGAGATAAAATTCAACCAAAAATTAATATATACCCTTTCAATTATATGTCATATATGTATCGTGAAATATCCTAAATATAAATTTGTACATGAATTTTATGTTTTAATCATTAAATCTAAATTATTCTAAAATCGTAATATATATGATATTTATGTTTTTTTTTTTAAATTTCAATTTCATTCAATTTCAATTACATGCACATGTTACCAAATTAACCTCTATATATATATTAGATTTCATTAATAAATTTATATTAAATATCAAATTTTTATATATATAGTATGTATTTTTTAGAGATTTAATATATAATGATGATCTATATTATGGAAAAGTAACACTATGTAAGCCTGTTACCATATTACACCTTTTCAAATTATTCGTATTTACCATTTAACATTCTTCACAATCAATTACATGATATTATGTTTTTTTTTTTAATTTCAATTTCATTTAATTTCAATTACATGCACTTGTTACCAAATTAACCTATATATATATTAGATTTCATTAATAAATTTATATATTAAATATCAAATTTTTATATATGTAGTACGTAAACAAAAAAAAACTTATTGTTAAATATGATTTGAAAATTATAGGATAATGATGTTTTAACTGCTCATGGACATTCATGATAATCAATTTCATTTTTAATATTCAATTTTATGTTATTGTGGCACATAGATGACATGAGATATTTATATGTCATTCATCTATCATGATATAAATTACAAATTTCCAACAAATTATTATATTTTGTCCCACGGTCTTAATTCTTTATAAAATGTAAATGTAACACATTTCAGTTCATATTATAAAATAAAACTTTGTATCTATATCAAAGAAATATTTTTTGGTTCTTAATTTAATAGTCATAACATATTAATAATAGTTCAATCATTATATTTCAATAAATTAATTCATGTGCAACGCACATGTGCATCGACTAGTAAAAAAAAGAAGTAAATGCATATGAAAACTTGCATTCTTAAAATAGGCCTCCAAATTTTTTTCAACATATGGATTCATTCAATCACGTAGCATAGAGGAAGAGATCATTATTTTGATAATGAAATATACAAAAAATATCATTAAATATTAAATCATCTATAATTGTCTACACTCCACACATCCAACCTTCTGTTGAATCAGACGGCTACAATTGCTTGGCTCATGAGTTGGCCCCCTTGTCTATATATAGAATCTCTATTGGCTCAGATCGAGCTTATCTATTCGCCAATATAATATAATGAACTCACCAGTAGGGGTGGTAAACGAGCTGAACGAGCTGAGCTTTGACATGTACAAGCTCAGCTCGTCTATAAACGAACCGAGCCGAGTTGAGCTCACGAGCGTCAACGAGCCTAGCGTTCTTCTTCATTTTAGGGTTTTTAAGGATCGAAAACAAAATTTTAACCTAAATGAGTCAAGTTCATGAGCTTAAATGAGCATAGCTTTGTATTAATTTAATGTTCTGATCTTATAAAAAAGTTTAGTCAAGTTTCAACTAAGTTTTTTATAACACAACGAGTCGAATTTGAACACAAAATGAAGTTCGATCCAGGTCCCGAGCCTAACCGAGCTTTAAAAATTGTTCAAGCTCGCTCATTTGTTTAATCGAACGAGCCTGAACGAGCTTAAACCGAGCCGAGCCTGAGCCGAGCCCGAGCGGCTTGGTTCGTTTACCAGCCCTACTCACCAGAGTTCGTTCCAAACCATAAAATTGAAGAGCAAGTGTCCCAACCGGCTTCAGCCGAATGGAAAGGGACACTGTCGCTCTGCCTCGCCTGGGTTCAATTCTTGCATTCAGCAAGATTGACCAAACTATGTTGTTGTGTTGTTACAAGCCCTGTTGGGCTGGGCTGTTGTGGACTTTGTTCTACAAAGGTTGTTCTGGACCTTCTAGGTCCTGTCTCTCACACCCTTCGTAGGGTGGTCTTGTATGCTTGGATTATGTGTCGCCCTGTCTATCTCACTGTATTTTTGTGTGTTTTGCCTTATGGATTTCTATGTATGTGAGTGCATATATTTCTGTCATATTGTGTATGAAAGTGAGTTTAAACTATATGAAATTGAGTTTACTGCTTCTTTCTCAACAGCATTAGTAGACTTGGAGTAGATGGGAGATAATACCGCACGAAAAATTCGAGTCACATGATATGCTCATATGTACATCGAAAATCATCATGCAATCCTACATCAGGAACTTATAAGCTAAGTTTGTAACTTTTGGACACCAAGCTCTCATAACTGTCACTTTTTAGTTCACTTACACGCCCATCTTAGATCAGCGTTTGGCGGATTTTACCTATGAAAAGCTTCAAATTCTAAAATGCGGACCAAACACTTTTTCATGTTTAATTAGATTCATTTTTATACCCCAACCTGAGTAATTGAGAAACTATAAAAACAATGTTTTTCAAAAATTAAGTTTTGATCACTTGATTATAAGAATCCCAACAATTGTATATGAGATCTATGGCTCCATTATGAAGTCATTTAAAAAAATAAATTCTATAAAAAATTTAAAAAATCTTCTCTTATCATATATTTATAAAAAACATAATTTTTATTTTTTTTTCAAATAGAACAACTTACATTAATGAAAAATAAACTATTAACTAGTGGACCGATAGGCTCAACTAGTGGATTGATGGGGTTACTGGTGGACTGGGTTACTATAGTTTGAAAGGGTGACAGTAGTAATTTGAGGGTTTTTTTTTAGTTTTGCTACACAGGCCTTAATTCATAGGCCTCACTCACATGCCTTAATCGGTGTCAAATTATCATTGGATGTCTGATTGACTTTGATAAAAAAATAAAATAGCAAAATACAAAAGTACCTCCTTTTAAAGTCACACGTGTTAATGTTCAAATCCCTCATTTTTTGGGATTTGTTTTCATCTTCCGTCCCTGTCGATTGTTGTCATTTAATTTCAAAATTGATTTGTTTCCAAAAATATTAAAAATCAATCGAATCTTTTCATCATTCTCTTTTATTTTCCGTCTAAAATATTTAAGCTCGGCACACCCCTTCTCTAGTATAAAAAGGGGACTTCTCCTCCCCCTCAAGGTATGCACTCTCTCTTCCCTACTTGCACTGAAGAATTCTAAGTTCTTCTTCTTCTCATAAATGAATTTACTAACTTCAGCGTTGGAGGGGCGTTAGCCGGCACCACACTGGTGTGAGTTTCAGGTGTTTGAAGGACAAAGAAGGGGGAGGATGACTAGAAGAAGGAGCTCGTTTCGGATCGTCGTGAAAAGGAGTCAGCATCAGCATTGTCACGCCCCAGGGCGGCCAACCCCGGGACGCGGCAAATGTATATATATCATATCAGAAACCTACACAGGAGGTCAACAATATATATCATACACAATAAACAGAATGACACACAACGACAAGAAGCTGACATGATATATACACCTAATGCGGAAGCAAAAGACTGAATCTGTGAATAAACATTCTACAGACTCGATACACAATCATACGTCCTGTGAGAGCCAATATACACAAATATATAACTGAACATATACAAACGTGCTCAGCACGAAAATACAATACATACAGCCAAGGAAAGGGATGCTGATAGCCTCTGGTACTCGCGGACGTAGCGCTGCTCCGCTACTGAAGAAATCCCTCGGAAAGCTCCAACTGCTGCTCCGGCTCCAGCTCCAGCTCAGTGGCAACTGGGGAAAAACATATGCGAGGGGTGAGCCACACGCTCAGTGAATGGCACAACCCATGCATCACAGACAATATTGACCACAACATATTAATCCAGCCATTCATCCCGCCTCAAAGGGGCAGGAACAACATAACCATTTATCCAATCCAGATCATACCCTCACCCTTACCCCTCAACAGGGGACTCAGGATTTTGGGACTAACTATCATCAATAAACAAGACCAGCGGGTCGCTTATCGCCTACCCACTACACCCTCACCCTCACCTTTCCAAAGGTGACATAGGATTTTGGGACTGATAAACATTCATAAACAAAACCAGTGGGTCGCTCATCGACAACCCACTACACCCTCACCCTCACCCTACCACGGGTGACATAGGATTTTGGGACTGACTAGGCTGTTGGTCACCCTTGGTCCACCGATAGTCTCTCCTCACTCCGCGGTTGTTTGGCCACTCCCATGTTCAGCACAGTCCTTCATCAAACCAGGAGGCGCCTACTAGTGGGAGCCCCTGCACGGGACAACCTGTCTAACGCCGAGGTAGTCTCTAAAGGATCCAACGCAGGGCAACAGAACAGCCTATCCATCGCATATGATCCACTCGGATCCGCCGACAACACATCTCTCCAACTCAAATGTCATGAACTCTTCAGAGTTCCTCCAGGGCGCATATCCAAGATGCGGGGAAATAGTACAATCAAAAGCAGTGTTGGAATACCACTGGGGGAAAGAAACTCGGGAGGGCGGCGTGAGTTCCCGATACAGGGTACCCCGACAACCAAACAAGGAACACGGAGTACCCTAACACGGGTCTCACCGCTGTCCTCGCAAGGTCCCTCCCCTATAATATTCACTACTCATGCTAATAATCATACCAAACATACAACTCTAACGTTCTGAATTCCTCAGAACCCACCAGGGCGCATAACTACGATGCGGGGAACATGCATAAGGTTATATCATAGTGAAATATTCTTGGGGGAAAGCAACTCGGGAGGGCAGCGTGAGTTCCCGTTATAGGACGCTCCGACAACCAAACAAGGAACACGGTGTACCCTAACCCGGGTCTCACCGCTGTCCTCGCAAGGCCCCTCCCCTAAAATAATCACTATAACATGCAATTCAACAGATACTAGTATTTAATTTAATAAATAAAACTAGTAGGACACATGCATAGGCCGGGTTTCCTAGCATGTAAACAGGGGACATGCTGCAAGGCTCATATGCATATCCTAAGGGGCAAGTCCCTAACATGCAAAGACTAGGGAAGCATGCATTCTACACATAAATTATACAATCATGGATACATATTATTGCAGGTTAATATTCATCCAAGACGCCCCAGGAGAGGTCGGTATACGCCCAAGTGCGTATAACACCTCTCGACTGGGTTGGATTGTCCCACTCACCAGTATCTGGGTCGACGCGCGACCGTCTGTCGAGATCTGCAAGACAGGTATTATTTGGTAAGTATTAATCCACAATTATCATTAAATACATAACACACACAACCAAACATCCAACACTTCCCCAACAACTACCCGCGGCCTCGGCAACCACCCGCACGGCCCCCGGCAACCACCCGCACGGTCGGCCACCGCCCGGACGCGCCACCGCGGGCCCCGCACGCCTCGCGCCGGTCCGCGAGCACCCCGCGCGCCCCCGCACGCAGTGCCCCGCCTCGCGCGCACCCCGCGCGCACCTCCGCCACCTCGCCGCACCTCGCGCGCACCTCGCACGGACCTCGCACGCCTCGCGCACCTCGCCGCGCTTCGCGCGCACCACCGCGGCCTCTCCGCGCCCTCCGCGCACCACCACGCACTCGCCGCGGCCTCCGCGCACGCCACGGCCTCGGCCACCTCGCGCACGCACGCCTCCGCTGCCTCAGCCACCTCGCGCACGCACGCCTCCGCTGCCTCAGCCACCTCGCGCGCCCGCGCGACCTGCTCCACGCGCGCCAGCCGCCCAGCACCCGCCTCTGCTCGCCCAGCACCGGCGCCCTGCACCAGGCCCGCGCGCCCTCGCGCGCACGCCGCGCGCCCGCGCACGCACGCGCGCCTGCCCGCGCGCACCCGACCTGGCGCCGCCCGGGGCTGCTGCTGCTGCTGCTGCTTGGCCCGGACGACCTGCCGCAGCCCGAGCGCCACCACCACTGCCCGAGACCACCCAAACCACCTTCCAACCACCCCCGACCGCCCTCCGGCGACCCCCACAGCCTCCGACCACCCCCAAACACAAAAACCCCTCCCTACCATTCATCTAAGCAAGAAAAAGGAGGGAAAGAAGGCTTACCGAGGGGAGGGAGCGAAGTCCGGACGCTCTCCACGCGCCGAAACCCTTCCCAAAAGCCTTCTCACGCCCCGATCTAGCTCCACCACCAAAATGGGCCAAAACAGAGGAGAGAGAGGGGAGGTCGGGGAGGCTAAAGTCGTCGGAATTCGGATTTGAAGACACCGGTGTGTAGATCGGGACCCGATCTACACTTCCCGTGCTTTGGGTTTTCGATTTCGAGGGGTCTAGGGGGCTTGAACGGAAGAAAAACGGAGGAGGGGAGAGAGAAATCTCGACGGGAGAGACGATGAATAGTGACGAGGTGATTTTCGATTTCTTTTAAGTAGAGCGCGACTTAAAAACCCGGATACGCCCCGGAACTGGGAAATTTTTGCAAACGATGCCGGAATTCAATGAAATTTTCGTGGGAGGTCAGAAATGGCACCAGGACACCAAATATGCAGTCAGATTTCCAATCGGAGTCCTCTAGCTCAGACGATAGCTAACAGTCTGAAATTATGCGGTTCCGATCGAAAAACCCTAAAAATTTTAAAACTGCCAGGACGCTCTAACGGTTACCAACAGGTTAAAAGTGACACATATATAACATTATTCCCCCCTTAGGAAATTTTGTCCCCAAAATTCGCCAAAAACATCTAGGAGGGGAAAAATGCGGATACGCGTCGAACCTGGCCTCCATGAGCTCCCAAGTGTCCTTAACACCGGAACGGTGCTGCCATCGCACCTCGACCAACTGGACGGTCTTCGTGCAGAGCCTCCTCACGCGGCGGTCCATGATCACAATCTACTGCTCCACGAATGACTGTCCGGCTCAGAGACGAGCGGCTCGAACGGGATGACGTGAGCAGGATCGCGGACACACCCTTACCCACTGCGAACCCACCACTCCAAGACGGAGAGGTAAGAATTGGCGCTGAGGTGAGCCTCCGAGTAACTCCAGGAAGCTCTCCTCGCAAGAAGGGGACCACTCGAACCGGATATCCCTCCGAGTAAGGCGGGTAAAAGGAACAGCTATCTTCGAGAATCCTCGTCAAGCTTCCTGCAATAACCCCCAAACTCCGGAAGCTCCGAATCCATGCGGGGCTCGACGGTCTACGCCAATTCGACATAGCAAGCGTCTTACCCGGGTCCACAGATATCCTTTCCCAGAAACCACTCAGCCCAAAAGGCCTTAACCTCTACCCAAAACTCGCACTTGATCCATCAGCTGATGCTTCTGGTATCCCTTGACTGGGAAAAGAACCTCGGGAAAGCAGCATGAAATCCCGATATAGGATACCCCGACAACCAAACAAGGAACACGAAGTATCCTAGTCCGGGTTTCAACGCCGACCTCACAAGGCCCCTTAATCCAGAAAGGAACACTGGAAGAAGACATCATTCTTAAAGAACATTACCAACCTCACCGGATCATCTACATCTAGATAATCATCCACCGATATCCTTCAGCATCCATCTCAAGACCGGACCCAACCTCTATGGGAACGGTCGAACCACGACCGAGTCACGAGGCGACGCGTCTTTGTCTCATCCACACCCTCACTCCCATCAGGAGACATATTGGGACTTTGGGAGAGACTTAGACTGTTCTCTACCCCTGGTCCACCGGTAGCCTCTCCTCCACACCGTAGGCCGCCTGGTCCGCTCCCACAATTCAGCACCGTCCGAAACCAAATCAGGAGGTGCCTACTGAGGGGAGCCCTCTGTCAGGAAGGCCTCTCTAACGCTGAGGAGTCCCTACTCGGGTCCAACGAAGGGGAGAACGACACCATACTCGCGTCATCATCCATTACAGGACCGAACCCAACATCATCGGGAATGGTCGAATAAACCATTTGGTCACGAGCGACCCGTCTTCGCCTCATCCACACCCTCACTCCCGAAAGGAGACATTTTGGGACTTTGGGAGAGACTTAGACTGCTCTCTACCCCTGGTCCACCGGTAGCCTCTCCCCGCTCCGTAGCTCGCCTGGTCCTCTGACCGGGAGCCTGTCTAACGCCGGGGCTGTACTACGCGGATCCAACTAAGGGGAGAGCGATTCCACGCTCGCGACACCATTCAATAACCTCTTACCGAGTAGCCCCTACCTAGCATACTCCCAAATTCAGTACTCCTCCGATTGCATCGGCGGTACCTACTGATGGGAACTCACTGCCAGGACAGCTAAAACCCGGCTTCCTTAACCCAACCAACCGCTCTTGACACTCACTCATCCAGATACCCCACACACTTGCATAATAACCACCAATTACACACACAACTATCCTTATACTAGAAAGCTGGGAACACAAGATGATACCTCGAACCATGACACCCGAAGGCTGCGCCTCCTCGGCCGTAAGCGCTGCAACTCTGCCCTGCACCAACCGCGGCTGAGGAACAGGAGCACGCCTCGCCGGCTGCACTGGCTGCTGCTGGCGCTGAGGCTGCTGCTGCTGCTGCTGGCGCGGAAGCTGCTGCTGCAAGAACGGCGGCTGCTGAGGTGGCACTCGGGGTCGGTCAGCATCTGGGCAATTGTATCTGATATGCCCGATGCGCTGACAATGAAAACAGCGCCGCTTCTCCGGCTGCCAGGACTGGATGGGCACTGCTGCAATGGGCGCCGGATCCCATACTGGCACCGCATCTGCTGGAGGAGAGGCAGCCGCTGACTGCTCGAAGCGGGGCCTCTTCCTCTTGCGCTGCCCCTGGTCCCGACTCCCGGAAGGACCCTGATCTGAAGAAGGGGTCGGAGCCCGCACTTGAATCCCGAGGTCTCTCTCGACGGTCTTCGCCCGAGACACTACGTCGGAGTACCTCGTGAAAGCGTGGGCAGTGACATGCACCCGGATAGCGCTGCTGAGACCCAGCTCGAATCGCCGGCACCTCGTGACCTCATCCGTCACCAAGGCTGGAGCAAATCTGGACAGACTCGTGAAGCGCGCAGAGTAGTCAGCGACGGACATGGTGCCCTGAGTCAGCTGCTCGAACTCCCGCTCCACTAGCTGTCGCGTCGAGAACGGAAAGTACTCATCCAAGAAGTACCTCCGGAATCCCGCCCAAGAAAGCTGCTCCACTCCCTCTGGAATGTCCACCACTCGGGTAGCCCACCACTCGGCGGCATCACCCTTCAGCATGAAGGTGGCCAAGGCGACTCGCTGGCGATCGGTGCAAAGCATAGCCGCGAAGATCACATCCACCTCCCTCAACCAACGCTCTGGCGCAAGAGGATCTGCCGACTGCCCATGAAACTCGGGAGGATGGAGCTTCAGAAAGGCGTTGAGGCCGCTCTGCCGCACTCGCGCTGCCGCCTCTAGCTCCTCCTCCCTCTGCAGGGGATCCTCAACTCCTACTGCCGGAACTGCCACAGGAACTGGGGGTACATCGGGTACCACAGGCGGATCTGCTACTAAGGGGACCTGCGGAACTGCCTCGCGAGTCGCCCTCAGCTCCTGAATCTCTCTAGCCTGCTCTGCCAGCATCCTCGTCTGTGTCTCCACCAAATCAGCCAACCGAGCGAAAGCACGCTCCCAAGCAGGAGGCTCCTGCGTCAAGGGCTCTCCGGTAGCATCCTCGTCTCTGGTAGGTCCGGAAACCTCCAAAGACCGAGAGGGACCTCGTCCGCGCCGTCCTCTGCGAGGAGGCATATCAGCACCCTAAGAAAACCAGACACTAGGATCAGAATACTCATCTCGAAATCCTAGGACTCATCTCTACGAAAGGAAGACTATTGGCTCTGACAGGACCAGGCTCTGATACCAACTTTTGTCACGCCCCAGGGCGGCCGTCCCCGGGACGCGGCAAGTGTATATATAATATCAGAACTACACAGGAGGTCAACAATATATATCATACACAATAAACAGAATGACACACAACGACAAGAAGCTGACATGATATATACACCTAATGCGGAAGCAAAAGACTGAATCTGTGAATAAACATTCTACAGACTCGATACACAATCATACGTCCTGTGAGAGCCAATATACACAAATATATAACTGAACATATACAACACGTGCTCAGCACGAAAATACAATACATACAGCCAAGGAAAGGGATGCTGATAGCCTCTGGTACTCGCGGACGTAGCGCTGCTCCGCTACTGAAGAAATCCCTCGGAAAGCTCCAACTGCTGCTCCGGCTCCAGCTCCAGCTCAGTGGCAACTGGGGAAAAACATATGCGAGGGGTGAGCCACACGCTCAGTGAATGGCACAACCCATGCATCACAGACAATATTGACCACAACATATTAATCCAGCCATTCATCCCGCCTCAAAGGGGCAGGAACAACATAACCATTTATCCAATCCAGATCATACCCTCACCCTTACCCCTCAACAGGGGACTCAGGATTTTGGGACTAACTATCATCAATAAACAAGACCAGCGGGTCGCTTATCGCCTACCCACTACACCCTCACCCTCACCTTTCCAAAGGTGACATAGGATTTTGGGACTGATAAACATTCATAAACAAAACCAGTGGGTCGCTCATCGACAACCCACTACACCCTCACCCTCACCCTACCACGGGTGACATAGGATTTTGGGACTGACTAGGCTGTTGGTCACCCTTGGTCCACCGATAGTCTCTCCTCACTCCGCGGTTGTTTGGCCACTCCCATGTTCAGCACAGTCCTTCATCAAACCAGGAGGCGCCTACTAGTGGGAGCCCCTGCACGGGACAACCTGTCTAACGCCGAGGTAGTCTCTAAAGGATCCAACGCAGGGCAACAGAACAGCCTATCCATCGCATATGATCCACTCGGATCCGCCGACAACACATCTCTCCAACTCAAATGTCATGAACTCTTCAGAGTTCCTCCAGGGCGCATATCCAAGATGCGGGGAAATAGTACAATCAAAAGCAGTGTTGGAATACCACTGGGGGAAAGAAACTCGGGAGGGCGGCGTGAGTTCCCGATACAGGGTACCCCGACAACCAAACAAGGAACACGGAGTACCCTAACACGGGTCTCACCGCTGTCCTCGCAAGGTCCCTCCCCTATAATATTCACTACTCATGCTAATAATCATACCAAACATACAACTCTAACGTTCTGAATTCCTCAGAACCCACCAGGGCGCATAACTACGATGCGGGGAACATGCATAAGGTTATATCATAGTGAAATATTCTTGGGGGAAAGCAACTCGGGAGGGCAGCGTGAGTTCCCGTTATAGGACGCTCCGACAACCAAACAAGGAACACGGTGTACCCTAACCCGGGTCTCACCGCTGTCCTCGCAAGGCCCCTCCCCTAAAATAATCACTATAACATGCAATTCAACAGATACTAGTATTTAATTTAATAAATAAAACTAGTAGGACACATGCATAGGCCGGGTTTCCTAGCATGTAAACAGGGGACATGCTGCAAGGCTCATATGCATATCCTAAGGGGCAAGTCCCTAACATGCAAAGACTAGGGAAGCATGCATTCTACACATAAATTATACAATCATGGATACATATTATTGCAGGTTAATATTCATCCAAGACGCCCCAGGAGAGGTCGGTATACGCCCAAGTGCGTATAACACCTCTCGACTGGGTTGGATTGTCCCACTCACCAGTATCTGGGTCGACGCGCGACCGTCTGTCGAGATCTGCAAGACAGGTATTATTTGGTAAGTATTAATCCACAATTATCATTAAATACATAACACACACAACCAAACATCCAACACTTCCCCAACAACTACCCGCGGCCTCGGCAACCACCCGCACGGCCCCCGGCAACCACCCGCACGGTCGGCCACCGCCCGGACGCGCCACCGCGGGCCCCGCACGCCTCGCGCCGGTCCGCGAGCACCCCGCGCGCCCCCGCACGCAGTGCCCCGCCTCGCGCGCACCCCGCGCGCACCTCCGCCACCTCGCCGCACCTCGCGCGCACCTCGCACGGACCTCGCACGCCTCGCGCACCTCGCCGCGCTTCGCGCGCACCACCGCGGCCTCTCCGCGCCCTCCGCGCACCACCACGCACTCGCCGCGGCCTCCGCGCACCGCCACGGCCTCGCCGCGGCCTCCGCTGCCTCAGCCACCTCGCGCACGCACGCCTCCGCTGCCTCAGCCACCTCGCGCGCCCGCGCGACCTGCTCCACGCGCGCCAGCCGCCCAGCACCCGCCTCTGCTCGCCCAGCACCGGCGCCCTGCACCAGGCCCGCGCGCCCTCGCGCGCACGCCGCGCGCCCGCGCACGCACGCGCGCCTGCCCGCGCGCACCCGACCTGGCGCCGCCCGGGGCTGCTGCTGCTGCTGCTGCTTGGCCCGGACGACCTGCCGCAGCCCGAGCGCCACCACCACTGCCCGAGACCACCCAAACCACCTTCCAACCACCCCCGACCGCCCTCCGACGACCCCCACAGCCTCCGACCACCCCCAAACACAAAAACCCCTCCCTACCATTCATCTAAGCAAGAAAAAGGAGGGAAAGAAGGCTTACCGAGGGGAGGGAGCGAAGTCCGGACGCTCTCCACGCGCCGAAACCCTTCCCAAAAGCCTTCTCACGCCCCGATCTAGCTCCACCACCAATATGGGCCAAAACAGAGGAGAGAGAGGGGAGGTCGGGGAGGCTAAAGTCGTCGGAATTCGGATTTGAAGACACCGGTGTGTAGATCGGGACCCGATCTACACTTCCCGTGCTTTGGGTTTTCGATTTCGAGGGGTCTAGGGGGCTTGAACGGAAGAAAAACGGAGGAGGGGAGAGAGAAATCTCGACGGGAGAGACAATGAATAGTGACGAGGTGATTTTTGATTTCTTTTAAGTAGAGCGCGACTTAAAAACCCGGATACGCCCCGGAACTGGAAAATTTTTGCAAACGATGCCGGAATTCAATGAAATTTTCGTGGGAGGTCAGAAATGGCACCAGGACACCAAATATGCAGTCAGATTTCCAATCGGAGTCCTCTAGCTCAGACGATAGCTAACAGTCTGAAATTATGCGGTTCCGATCGAAAAACCCTAAAAATTTTAAAAACTGCCAGGACGCTCTAACGGTTACCAACAGGTTAAAAGTGACACATATATAACAAGCATCGTCTCAGACCTACGTCAAAAATCCTGGATCTACGTTGATCCGGCTCAGAAGTGGATGACCTGACTTCATCCCCCACATAATTGATTATTCGTATATGACTTTTTATATGTTTTTATATGTAACTAAGCATAATAAAAGTAATTCATTATTTGATAAATGTAACTGACATTTTTAGAATTGAATTTACATTTGATTATTAAATGTAACTGACAAAATCAAATGTATGTTTCTTTGTATATGACATAGAATTCAAGTGTTACTACACATGTATATGACAATTGAAATGTGAATTATATGACAAGTGAAATGTAACTCACTTTCAAAGAAAATTAAAAAAAAGTGTTACTATACATTTAAATATGAATTTGAATTCAAACAAAAAATAAAATTTTAAACGAATTTAGAATATTTGTGTTAGATCATCTAAAATGAAAGAACATACCAATAAAAATAATTTACAATCAAAGACCAGATTCAACAACTATAAATATGTAAAATCAAGTAATTACAACACAACAGCATAAACATAAATCATTTTCAATCTCGTGCTAGGTATTTTTAAAAACAATAATGGTGTTTTAAAAAGAAAATGAACTATTAATTATAATTGTATAAATAATTCAATTAGAATGAATCCAAAATCAAAACAAGAAACGTGAATTATAAATGGAAATGATTTATTGTCACCGTCATTAATTCTATATAGGTGGAAGAGAATAATTATAATTGTCTCATTGATTATCGGAACAGTTACCGAATAAAGAAAAAAAACACAAAAGAGTAAAATATGTATTATGTATATGGGGCTTAAAAAGATGGGGCCTGTGAATCATTTTCTTTTTTTTTAAATGTGATGAGATCAATTGACCCCACCACATTATATGTGGCGCCACCTTTACGTTTGAGAATGCGTTTTTGTAGACTTTGAGTTGGTTAACGCAACGGAACACCATCCCAATGAAAACAAAAAAATTGCGTTAGCATTGTCAATTCAAAAATGACATTTAAAGACCATTTCTCTCTGTGGTAGAGAAGATTTGAAAACAATGTTTTTCTATCATGGCTCATGTTGGTAAACACGGGCGTCGGGGGCATGAGTTCCACGGCTCACCTAATCGAGAACTCTTCCCCGCTCCCGTGCTTTAATTTTTAGTAACATTGATAATGGTTTATTACTGGATGTTAGAGTTGGTACAATTACCTAATAAATTCCTTGAGCACCTCCACTTGCAATCAAGTGGTCTTCGACTTCCTTGAGCTTCATTAGCCTTCAAGTCACTATCACGAGTCTTTTTGTATACTAGACCCGCTCTATAGAACTCCACCTTGAATGGATTTTAGGAATTTTTTCTTCCGGGCATCTGTACCGTCCAATTTTGTTGGATCCATAAGCTTGCGCTCGCCTTATCATAGACCAACCCCTAAGTCAGACTCAGTAATCGCGCATCTTCAAGTCAATGCCATGACTTGATTTCACGTGCATCTATTCCACGCTCCTCGTGGATCTCCAAAGAAGATCTGGATCTTACCTCCACCTTGAACATGCGAGATCGCTAGACTTGCTCTTTTATCCGAACCACATGGGGTGGCTCCTTCAGTACCCGGTGTAGAACGCCTTAGACCGTGTTGCAATGTTCCATCTTCTTTTATACAAACTCCGCACCCACGCTTCACGTGATTCGCCCACGTGCCTTCGCGTGTCACTGCGAATTTTGTACCCCGAGCGTCTCTGCATGTTCGTGTCTTGCATCCGCTTCTTGGTGGATTTTGGATCCGCAACAAATTGGTATCATCATTGCACACCTGAATAGATATGCCGCTTCCACCACCGAGTGCTCCTTGCAACCTTGCATGATTTTTTTTCCTCCTTCGCATGAAACCCTATATGACACATCATTGTTGGAGTTTCCAACAGTACATCCGTCGACGGTATAGATTCATCGACCCGTGTCGCCATTGATCCTCGTTCTTTAAATAGGTCGGAATCTAAAGTTCTGATACCACTGTTGAGAAGACAATCGTGGATTCTATGTTTTTACCTCATAAATATTGACATAGGTCGAACAACGTATATCTTGTGTTCTTCGTGTGATGTGATGTTTCATTTTTGTGTTCGATTTTGAATTTATTATTGACTTACGCGATTGTCAATCACAACTAATATGATTGTATGTAATATTATCTTTATTATTATTACCGTATAACTTTTAAACAGAATTCTTGCCTCACACAAGAAAAGAAAGCAGATGCAAACGAGGCTGGTGGTCAGTGGCTACTCACGAATTCCTCTCGTTTTAACATAATCAGATTCGTAAACCGCGGGAAACACCCCCAGCTCCCCTCGCCTCGAACCGCTTTTGACTTCCGAACCAAACAAACAAAGCTAACCCTCCTCATTTTTTTTAAAAATAAATAAAAATTCAAAAGCAATCAATTCAATCAAACCGTTAAACATTCTTTTAAACACAGAAAACACGGTTTCCATACACACACTATAAACACAAGCTTAATAAAATCATAGGAACCTAGAAGCAGAGTACAACATCGATTGTCCGCAGAAGAGCGCGACCCAGATCTCGGAAAACGCATCGACGATCACCTCGTGGTGACAGCTTTGGTTGAGTGACAGGAAACAACGCAGCAACTGCTCCAGCTCCCTCTTTTCGAACATGTCCTTCTCCAGTATCATCTCCACCATGGACCTCCTGAAGTCCCCTCTCGGGTCCTTCGACCTCTTCACCACGGCAACGCTTTCCATCACCTTCCCCTCCATCCCGCACGTCACCAAAGGTCGAGATGACGTCATCCTCCTCTTCTTCTTCTTAGACTTCCTCCTCCTCGGCTTGAAGAAGTCGGACGACGTGTCGGTGGAGGAGACGAGGGTCTCTGTTTCGTCGTCGTTGTCGCCGTCTTCCCTCTCGTCGTCGCCTTCGCTGCTGAACCAGTTGTTGTCGGCGGAGGAGTTCGAGATGCTGATCCGACCACCAATACCGCCGCCTCGTGATCCGTGTCTCCTCTTCTCCTCGATTTCCATGCACGGCCGGTTCTTGATCGAGGGGAGGAAGCGATCGAGATCCTCGACGACGCCGTCGTCGGAGTCGACCTTCCGGCGAGGCGCATCGTCCGTCGCCGCCAGGACGTGCCACGTCGTCGGATGAGGCTGCTGATGGGAGGAGGGTTTGCGGCGGAGGCGGCGGAGGAGGGAGGACCGGCATCCGCAGCCGACGGAGACGACCGACACGTGGCGGCGGCGGCGGCGGCGGCGGTGGCGGTTGCTTCCGGTCGGGGACTCCTCTTCCGGCGGTAGGATGGATGTCATGACTCGAGAGATCTTCATCTTAAAATTCTTCGCCATGTCTTCTTCTCTTTTATTAACTTTACTTCGAGTGGCTTCTATGAGAAGAGAGAAAGCATTATATACCTGTTTGTATACAGTGAAGATTGAACTGTACATAAAATGGATTTATTTATTTATTTAAATAAAAAAAAATAAAAGAAAAAGCCGGCAGGAGAGGTGTGACTGAAGCGTCCAAATCGGATTGGACGTTGGCTCTGCGACGGGGTCACTTCGCCTGCGTGTTTTACGCCCCCCAAATATTATCGTACAAAGACCAAAACAGAAGATAACATTTTTATTTTTGTATTTAAACAGTTTTTTTTTTTTTAAGAAATTAAATAGGATCATGTGATCATTATGTATTATTTACATGTTTTTAAAAAAAATTTAAGGGATTTTTTAGATTCTTACAATACGACAAAATTATCTTTCAATCCTTATAGTAAGATGTGATTTAAAAATATTGAAAATACTTGAATAGGTTAACAATGAATTGAAAATTTTAGATAATTTATTAAAAAATATTATCAATATATTAGAGATACTTAACAATGTATTGAAAAATGTTTACAATGTACTAGAATAATTTGACACATGTCATTTTGTAGAAGTTAACAATGTAATAAAGAATTTTAACAGTGTACTGGAGATTCTTGACAATATATTGAAGAGTGTTAAATGTGTACTAAAATAAAATATTTGAAAGAGAGATTACATTTTTTATATTAGAGGAACTTAAAAATAATTTTTCATTAACGTAAAAATCTAAAAAAAATCTAAAAATTCTTTAGTGATCTAAAATAATAGGCGGGGACCCTAATTAATTTTTCCCCTTTTTTTTGAAGACCCACCGATCCAACGGTGATGATCAACGAATGAGTAAGCCAGGCAGAAAAAAACCACACGGAAAGCGTTTCGGTTTTTGCTTTGCTGGCTTGTTGAACAAGTTAGTTGAAAGGGATTGTCGATTGAACATGTGACACGTGTCCTAGGGACACGCGACGAGCATGGCTGTTTCGACGCACATTGACCGGATTTATGACAGTCTATAACCAGTTTTAATTTCTTTAATTCTTTTAATTGACCTTTTTTTACTTAAACCGCTTTAGAAAATGATCATACATAGGCCCCGCGTACAACAGTTTATTGGTAAATTATATTTTTAATTATATATTTATCAATTAAAATAATATCGTTATATATTATTATATTTTTTTAAAAAAATTAATCTTCATATTATGTAATAAAATTTATATTTAATATATATTGTGTTATCATAATATATGAATAATGTTTAAAAGTAAAACTTGAAACATAGAGTTGAAGGGATCAAGAACACAATAAAAAAAAGGTTTTTCTAAGCGTCGTAAATGCATAAAAAAAGATGTCAATGTCAAATTTTGTTTGCATTATATTACGTTCCCAATGCACAATGCGTCTCACTGCATATCCAAACCGGGCCTGGATGTACGAGCTCTCCAAAACTTTTGTTCAAGGCACGAGTGAGTAAATCGTGTTTGTTATTGTGATGGCATGATTGTGTTTATTAAGTTGTTCATGCGCATATGACATGATTTTTTGACGTCATTTGTTGAGACTGAAATGTAGCCCTGAATAGACGGGCGGGTAACTATTGGGATAAAGAGGGCCCTGGTTTGGGTTTTCGAGGTTTGGAGTGTTGTCCGAAGAACCAGAAAAATCCAATGGGAAACTCAAAAAATGAGAGAGAGACAGAGATATGAGGACTGATGGTGCTTCTGAAAGTGGGAGAGCGAATGTTGCCTGCAACGTGGCACTGTCGGCGTGCGCATGTCTTCAGCGTTAAAAGTGTGTGCGCTGGAAATGCAGAGAAACTTCGCCGCGAGCGGGAGAGAGCGCGCTCGCGCCAACGGGGGAAGCAGAGCCGCGAAACAAACGCGTCTTACGGTTTTATGAAAACGAATTCGGTCGAACAACGTAATGCCGCTCAACATCTGTCCCTCATGCATCCACGTCCGTACTGTGGGTGTAGCGTGGCTCTTCCGTTTACCCAACGAAGCTGACGCTCAGTGACTGTGATCCCCTTGACCCCAGTTTGTTTTGAGAATAAGCTCCCGGATAATTTTGGATAACCTCAAATAAGAGATAAAATGTGTTTGTTTGTCCTGGATAACCCTTGATAAAGTATGTCAGAATAAACTGATATAAAGTAAGTGATATATGAATTCGAATCAACTCCTGTAATTAAAAGTTATCATAGGTTATTTCATTCAAAGAATATATGGGTTAACTGTCAAATCAACTGTTATCACCTCTTATAAAATCACTTATCAAATCAACTATCATTATTTTTTCATCTTTTATAAATCTTTATCTATATTTTATTCATATTTTACTCAAACAACAAAACATTTATTCTTACGTTTACCAATGAGAATAATTCAAAACACAACCAAACATAAAATCACTTTATTCTTATTTATACTCACTTATGCTTGGATAAATGTATACCCAAGAATAAAATCTATCCCCGTTTCAAACAAGGGCTTAACAGGTTGACAAGTTTTGTATGTGAATGAGATATATAATTAGTGTATTGTTTCACTCATAATGAGACAAAGAATAAGTTCATGATTTTTTTTTCAGTGTTGATAAATTATGTCCATGTTATAATCTCATACACTATGATGATAATGATTATAGGATTGAAATTACGAGATTCTTAAAATTTTATGTTTTAAACTCAGTTTTTGAAAAGCTATGTTTTAATATGATTTTCAAACGTAAGATTTTTTTGCTTTAAAATGAAGATTGTGGTTTGAAAAGCTAAATGATAAAAATGTATTTGGATCTGAGTTTGAGAATTTTCAACTTTTAAACAAACCCAAGTCATAATATAAAAAGTAAATTTTTTTTCTTTCCTTTTTTCAAAAAGAAAAAATAATAATATTGTATCTCATTATACATTTCATTTTTGGGTTAAAGACATCTCCATCCTTACAAATATGGGTAATCCTATATAAGTCCCTGTGAAAGTTGAGGCAAGACACATGAGTCCTTAAAAACTCAAAAACCTAATTATTATCCTCGGATGAAATTTTCATTCAAATTTGACAGAATATTTTTATTATTATATAATTGTGTAAACATTATAATCTCCATAATCAATCATAAAAACAAATTAATCCATACAAAAATCAAATTATCCTTGTAAGACTTTTATGTTTTTTCATTTTCATTTAGGTATTGTTTGAAAACGGTTAAAAATTTGAGAATAATTTAATCATTTCATGATAAGGTTAAAGTTAAGTAGGGTATGTTGGGCGGATTAATTTTTGTTGAAACCAGAGATGTATATGGGTTTTGTGAGTTTTTAAGGACTTGTACGTCTACCCCAACTTTGATAAAGACTTATCTGGAATTACCCATGTTTGCGAGGACTTGGATGTTTTTAACTCTTCATTTTTATATAGCAATATATACTTCAATACTAGAGTGTATGATTTAAGAAAAAAAAATGGTGTGGATTACAAATGCTACTGCATTTGATCGAATGTATCATTTTACAGTATAAAACTCAGATTGCACAGGTTATTGTTTTTTTTTAAATGATATACCTTATCTAATAGGGTATATACTTTTATAAAATTTAATGTTAATATTTTTTCGAAGATACAAACATAACACACCTCCACTGATCATCTTTCCAGGGTTTGTTTTTGTTTTAAAAATTTAAAATTTTAGTTAATCGCCAGAAAAAAACAGTACCTAATATGGGAATTTATCTACATAATACAAAGATATGAAGCATAGAACAACCTTAGGCTGTAGCTAAAATCCCATATTACTCTAGACAAATATAAAAGTCGTCAAACTTCAAAGTCCACCTAAATTTAGACAGATATAACAGGACATTCATTTATCATTATATACCAGTGCCAACAAACAACCTTTCAATCTGAACTAAAGTTAGATGGATACAAATTGATAGAGCAAAGCTCAACAACCACACAAAAAATTTCTCCTTGGTGAATAGCACACACAGCAACCAATGGACAAATTTGGTATGTGCAGAACCCAAGTAGCTGCAAAAAGTTGAAACCGGAACAATTCAGAGCACAGAGCACGTCAAGAACCTGAAGAGAATCTTGATTGGGAATACCAGGAATGAAGCATTGACCTGTGATGGTCTCAGGTTCTAATACACTTTTGGAATATAAAATTGTTATTATATCCAAATTTTAGCCATCAGATTGCTTGAGATATAAACAAATGGATTCCTGTACCCCTATTGAATTTTCTGTGGTAAATTTTCCATGGCTACTGATCAGCTATCATTTTCAGAGACCATAGCTGGAGCTGGTTGTTCGTGGAAAATTTTGACCTGGCATAGCAGGCCACCAGCTTCATCTGCAAATGTTATTTTCTTCCTACTATTTTGATCTTTACTCATGATTGTAGGAGCTTTGGTTTCTGCGGATTTCTGTAATCAACAAGGCAGAACTGGAGTTAGATATGGATATGAATACAAGTAGATGTTGTGCATGTTGGAGTAAGATGAAATGGGAATACAAACCATTATTTTACAAAAACGATGGCAGTCCTTTGTCATCACGGACAAATACTTTCTAGTTTTCGCTTCAAGCTGTGATGCTTCCTCAGAAGCCAGCCTCATCTGTGATATAGAAGAATCAAGGGCAAAAATCACAAATAGAAAAATCAAGACATGAAGAACCAAAGAGACAGATGTACAATGCATCATGTCATTACAAAGATATGCTAAAACCATATCAGGGATGTGGTCTTTATGCTGTTTCAGCCTGACCACGGGTATCCAATGATTGGCTAGTAAGACCATCATTGGAGTGGCAGGATCATGATGCTAAGTTACTGAATGCATGCAGTCCTATAAGTTAGGGTCCAACATGCTTCTTTGTGTGCATAAATTACTAAAGCTTTTAAGTACGTATAGTGAAGCTGTACCCATGCATGCATGGCTTTGGTCATCTACTGTACATACAATAGGAATTTTAGAATACTCATGAGCATACCTCATCAACCGTATACTTTGAATCAGCAGATGGGCATGCTTCCAATAAATTTTCTCTCACTATATCTCTCATGCTGTTTAACCCTCTTAAGAGTTTCAGCGCAAGGACCTCAATATCTTTCATCTGCCTCTGGGAGAATGTGATAACTTTATCAGTCTGGTCATGGATGAAAGAGCAGTTGGTGCAAGAAGAATGTGAAGACTTGAGAATGCCTCTGGTAACTGGAGTAGGAGACCTATCATTGTCCTCCTCCAGTTTCTTGATGCCCTTCTCAGGGCTCACCTCTGCCTCACCTTCTTCATGACCAGCTATTGATGAAGATATTTTGTTCTTAGGGCATTCATCGTACCAAACTCTCTTCCGACTCTCTGAAACAGATAACATCCTTTCTTAGACAGAGTAAAAGGAAACCACAAATGAGAAAAATTTTACTTACTTGAAAGCTCTGCATTGGCATTGGACTCTGCAGCATGTGCCACACGACGGAGCTTCTCCTGAGAAGTTGGAGAAATTGTCTGCAATGAACTTTTATGTCATAATGCAAATTTAGCAACTAGAAGAATATAGTCAAATTTTACAGTAATGATTCCACACCTTTCTTGTAGAAAACAGTTTTGTTGGGTAGTTTTTGAACCCTACATCTGGTTTATGCTCCATAAGATCATCTGCCTCAACAGAATAAGAGCCTACATTGAAGCAGTTACTGCCTGGTTCATTTTTATTGAATTGCTGTGGTTCCTCACAATTAGAGGATACGAGTACTTCTTCAGAGGCCTGTGAAATATGAGCATCAGATTGGGGATTCTTTCCATGAGTAGCCGTTGACTTACTCTCGCTGGGTATTTGCTCATTCGAGATCCTGGCACATTCTACTTCCATAGTTGGTTCAAAATAATCTGTTTCGCCTTTTCTTTCAGTGACATGGAAACTGCTAACAGTGGGGGAGTCAAGTATCTCACTTTTTGTGCCCCTCTGAGTCTGGAACAAACTTAGCTCCTCAGGAATGGCAGGAGTACTGGAAATGCTATTTTCAGAACTGAGGCTGATAGCAGTGAATTCTGAATTTGGGCTGCCAGAATATACTGGTTCTGTTGTAGGTTCATTTGCTGGAGGATAGAAGGGAGCACCTTGAGCAGCTGCTGTCTCCAAAGAATTCAATGAAGTAATAACTTCAGAGTTCTCCTTAACAATATGTGACGACACTAAATTATCAAGCTCTACGTACTCATTAGAAGCTCCATTAACAGGACATTCTAGAAGCCCACCAGTGAAAGAATGCAGTTCTCCAATGATTACATCACCCCCAATATCTCTCTCCGGCAACTCTGCATGCGAGTCTCCAGGCAAATCAAATTTTTTATTACATTCAGAGGCAGAATCAAAGCTTCCATATATTTCACGTGCAGAGGAAATATTATCAGATTCAATTTCACATGCCATATGATTTTCTTGTGCAGCAATTCCTTGGACAAATTTCCATGTTTGTTTTTCAGACTGGCAACAGCTGACAGAACAACCAGCATCCAGAATTTTGCTCTGGCGATCTAAAGTGTCAGATTCCACATTTTCAATTTGAACTTCACTTAGTCCACAAAGATGACCAATATCTCTCTCTACAGAACTCTCAGAAGGCTCGATGGACCCAATTACATCGATTGTCCCAGAGACCTCAGCAGATGACACACAGGGAAAGGCTACATCAACTGGGGATTTGGAGGTCAAATCATCAGCAACAGAGATGCTGCTAGTGGAATCCAAGGTATCAACCTCCATAATTTCAATTTTAATGTTACATGGAACATGTAGATTCCCAGTACTTTGCATAGAATGCCCCTGGTTTTTCAGTTCTCTGTCTGTAGCTGCAACTATGGGAATGTCACTCATGTCCAATGGATTCTGTGTTTTTTTTCTTCTCTTTCTCTCTGATGTGCACTTCTTCAACGCCTTTAATTTCATATTGATGAGGGGCTCTTCAAGGTTCACTTCTTTCAGATGCACATGACCATTTTTCGAGACATCATCACAATTTAAGCTCTCGTCCTCAGATATTTCTGATTTGACAGGATTAAGAGCTTTCCTCTTTTTCGCTTTGCATCTTGCCCGTAGCTCCATCAAAGTTAGGGCATTGAAGTTAATATCATTTGGTTCTCCATTGCCTCCATTTTTGCATGGAGGATTCCTGTCAGATCCAGGTGCATATCCATCAACAACGCCATCTCCAATAGAGACTCCTCCATCAAAATCACATTCATCAGATAAAGAATATCCAAGCATGATTGGGTTGGAAGACACAGAATTCCGATTTCTATTCCTTTGAGATCTGGACCTTAAATTAAACTTGCCAGTTTCTGATTCATATATAGCATTGATATCTTTGAATCTAAATGCTGGCCTTTCAAAATAATCAATGTTGCGTACTTTTATGACTGAGCCCCCTTTAATGGCCTGGAAGAAATGTACATGGCTGTGACTTACTACATCAATAGGATTGAAATTGCAACCTATCTCTCCCCTTCCATGACGAGATGTGACTGCAGGTTCCATGTTCTACACTGTACATAATTGAACAGCTGCAATTACTGTTAAACTTAGATATAATATCCCAACTACCTAATCAGGAATCCATGAGCATACAACATAAAGCAGCGTGAAAACAGATATTACTAATGAATTTGAAGAGAATCAATATTAGGTATCCATGTATAGTGAAATCTAGTAGCCTGTTCTTTCCAACTCACGTGAAGAAGAATCCATCTTCTTAAGCTGTTTACAACCACAATAAGAATGAAGAAGTTACTAAGTTATACTTGATTTTTAGCTTCTAGAATTTCTACAGAACATTGAAGGATTTACCATATAAGACCACTTCTATGGGAAATCTTGGCAAGAACCATTGCCTTTTTGTTTGTGTGAGGCAGAAACTTTCTGTCTACTGATTAATAACATTGTGCAAGGGAAACAATAGATAATTGTGATCAACATATGATCTTTTCTTATAAGTTTTCACATGTCCAATTCTTGTTAATTTCCCTGTATCTCTTCATTCTGTCTGTTACTATTTGAGAAGGCTTTCAGGATTTGAATTAAAAAAAGCAGGTAAGGTAAATTGCTGAAACAGTACCAAGTTGCTAAATTCTAGTCACAGGCTGATTAGCTGTTGTGTTTTTTTCATCTTCTAACTCCCGATCCAGTCTTCTTTCATAACTAAATAAAAACTAAGAACTTATTTTTCTCACATCTCTTAAACCATTTTTTTGGCAGGCATGAACCTCATTGTAAACACATCGACTTCAACATTTCAAAATGACCCACCAAAAAGCATGGCACTAGATAAAGAGAAGGAAAGACAATCATTTTTTTTGGTTGGTAAGAATAGTATTATGTATGAGCAGATCTGTACAAAGCTACAAGAGGTTTCTCATGCTTAAGTTTCATTGCAGGGAGGGAATTCATAACAACCAACAGGTTCTCTGAATGCATCCCGAAGAATAGAAGCCTAAGATACACAAACACAGTGTATAAGCATTTCTACAGGTGCTTATATCAGGCACTTTTCTATATCAGCTTTTGTCTGGTTTGGGTAACTTCCGTAGCATCATTTTTTAACAGGAGCAGATCCTCAAGCTTGTTGAAGACCTCTAAGCTCTAAACCTCTGTAACTTGCAAGAAAATGAACGAGTCTATTTCTCTCTCTCACAATATGAGTAACTTGCACGCAAGAATCTTATCCAACAGATCTCTCTTCATGTAAATTAGAGGTTTAACAGCCCAAGGTATTTTGGTTTGACCTGTTATTCATTCGACAACTAGAAGAGCATCTGATTCTATTTGTAAAAATTCCATTCATTAGCAATAGCTAGCTGCAACCCAGTTTGAATACCGAACCCTTCTTAAGTGATGTATTGGAGAGTCCTCTTCCTTCCCAGCAAATGCAAATACAAAGTCACCCTTTTGGTTTCTAACCAAAATCCAGCATGAGTTAAATTGCCAGACCCATCAGTTTTTAGTTTTAACCAACCTTCAGGAGGAGGGGGTCCATTGATGAAAAGAGACTTCAGGCATCAAGGGGTTTAGTGGGATATCAAAATTAGCCAAAATAAACATTTTTCTTTCCCCCGGTAACTCTTCACATTCTGTACAAACATTTATTAGTCTTAACAAATTATATAAATTTTGCATATGATCAAATTACACATACCAGTATTTGAATTTTCTTTAACCTTCTAAAAAATTTAAGCGTTGCCCATCCTATACAATTGATCTTACAAATTAAAAAAAATAGGAATCGTAGAATCACTTAAAACCTAAAAGGGAGAAACGAATCTCATATTGGGCAAAAACAATTTCTTGTACACAAAATCCAAAAAAATAAAAATAAATTCCCACACACCCTCCATCCCTTTTATTTACTTCGAGATCTACTAGGTCAACATTCAACATCTCAAAAAGGAACCTCTGATCGAAAATAAAATCAATACGAAACCTATACTCGAAACCAAAAGAGATTCATAGTTTAATCGGGAGGAAACTCACCTGAGATCGTACTCCACAGAGAGTCAGATCCGCCAACCAAGGAGAGAGAGAGAGAGACGGGGAAGGAATAAAGAAAGACGGAGAGGAACCAAAAAATATCAGAAAAGAAAACTCGCGCCAAAACGGCTTGGCGGGAATCGTATTAGGGTTTTTTTTTTTTACGTTATTTTTATTCGGAGTCTCATGCTCCCCCTTAAACAACTCCCACGTTACTCCGCACGGACAAAGATAACAACTCTCACCAAACCCCAACGACCTCTTCTTCTCCGCCCACCAAACGAAAAACCCCAATTATAAAGAGGCGAAACGATAAGCTTCGGCTCCTCCTCCGTTGCTTCAGCGACGATGATGAAGGCGTCGCTGAAGGGGAAGTACGAGGTGGAGAAGGGGAGCGCCGCCGCCACCCTCACCATCCCGGCAGCCGGCGATGCCAAGCTCCGGGCGAGTTTCACCGATGCCACCTTCTCCAAAGGCCCTTCCCTCGACGGCCTCTCTCTCTCCCTCGACAAGCCCGGCTCCTTCATCATCGATTACAACGTCCCCAAAAACGTATGACCTAAGCCAAATCACTTTCGATCCCTTCTTGTAGTTTTTTTTTTTTTTTTTTTGAAGTTTGTGTTTGTTGGTTCAGGATTTCAGGTTCCAGTTCATGAACACGATAAGGGTGTTCGAGAAGCCGGTGAATCTGACGTACATGCACTTCAGAGGGGCTAACCGGACGACTCTGGACGGGTTGGTGGTTTTCGATCCGGTGAACAAGGTGTCGGCGAGCTACGCTTTCGGTGGTGGGGCGAAGGTGAAGTACGTGTATAGCCATGGAGGGGGGAGGAGGACGTTCGAGCCGTGCTATGATACCGAGAAAGATTCGTGGGATTTTGCGGTCTCGCACAAGATTTATGCGGAGGATGTTGTGAGGGCTTCGTATCAGACCTCTTCAAAGGTGCTTGGGATCGATTGGTCGAGGAATTCCAAAGTTGGTGGATCGTTTAAGGTAATTCTCTCATTCTTTAATGTGAAAGTTTCTCTCTTTCTTGTGTATGTGTGTGAGCTTGCATGTATGCTTGGGTGTGTGTAGCTTAACATTGAATTCTTGTTTTGAAATTTATCTACTGCCTGTCTGCCTGTGATTTCAGTTGTGTGGTTTTGTGGCTGAAACTGACTGATGATGGATTTTAGGACTTGATTAATTGAATTTTTTTTTTTTTTGAATAAGGATTAATTAAACTGATTGGATATGGTATTTTTCATTTCTCTACTTATGCATTGTAGGGTAGCATTTTTTTAGTCTTAGGTACCATTTCGAAACATATTTGGGTGATTATGCTTTTGCAGGAATCAAAATTAACCCAATTGTGTTACCAAACTCCTCAAATGTTTGAAGTTTTATAAGAAACAAAAACAATTTTTAGTTATAAATAAGAAAAAGATCGTTTCAAGAATCTAACAAATGTATGCTTCTTGGGAATCTAATTTCAAAGCTTCTTTAAATGAGCTCCAGTTCACAAATGCATATTTTAGCTGTGTTGTCCATAACGTTAGGTTGTAATATACTATTAGTTTTGGAGATCGTTTGTTAATGAAATGCCGAGCACATAATAGGAATGCCATAGGGGAATGATGAAGAATTAGATAGAAAATCTTGGAAGCCAACGAGAACAAAAAATAAAAGAAAGTCAATGCACATGATGGATATCAATACGGTCACATGGTTACTTTTTCAAATAATTATAATGCTTGAAGTTTTTGGCCCAGTGTTTTTGTGAAGCAACACTATTGGTTTAAACAAACATGAATGTAGAGTTCATTTGACTCCATCTCTCTCCTCCATTTTGAAATTATTTTATTATTATTATTAGGCTTTTGATCTCTTATCAGTTTGGGTTTCTAATTATTGTGTCTGCTCAATGACAAAGAGCTTCAAATTTGTAAGCTTTCTGAAATCATGGCATCATTTAATGATTTCTTAAGGGAAAAAAATTACAGATTGACCTTAAATTATTGGATTGGCATGATCTCATTGTTTGAAATGGGCCAATATAATTTGATGAAGATTATAGATTGCTGAGAGCTGTTTTTTTTTCTTATAGAACTTTAACCAATTGGTTTTTGTGTGTTTACCATACTTAATACTCTCTTATATTTCACTTAAAATTCCATCCAATAATATGTGGTTTTATCACACATTACTTGCTTCTAATGTATTCATCACTTGCTAGCTGAATGTTTTCTTACGAAATTCTCTCATCTCCCAGGTCTCCGCTTCTTTGAATCTTGCAGAGGAACTTAAATTTCCAAAAGTAACAGCTGAGAGTACGTGGAATTTTGAGATGTGATTTATAAACCTTTGAATTTGCATATGTCAGCTGAGCCAATCTGCTCTGTCTGTAGTTTAAATTTTTGGCTTCAGACATTCTATTTTACCAATTTAGTTTGACTCTTCGGATTGTCTGGGATAAATGGATAATGACTTGAGAAGGCGTATACTCAGTGAGCTCTAATTTGAAGTATCATGGTTTCTTTTTTTTGTTGTGGGAATCTTCTGCTTTTTGTTTATTTGTGCTTACTATATGTTTTTGATGAATAATGATGTTCGTTTGACCAAAACTTCAGTTGGCTAAATATTGTTAACTTGTTATGGATTGATTATTCATTGTTTTTCATTTTACTTCATATGGACATATAATATATTATATACTAATTTATTTGTTGCTGTGACTAGCTATATCCTTGTCCTATTTTTTCAATAATTCTTGTGTTGCCATGTCTGTGTCACTGTGTCCTGTGTTTGTGCACTGTTAGATATTATGGGCATTTAGATGAAATACAAGACCTTCAATCATTGTTAAGCTAAATTTCAGTATGTTTCATAAATGATGCATTTCATTATCCACGACTTTGATGACTAGATAGATATATTTGATGATATATGAGCACCGTTGAAATGCTTACCGTAATCTTCAGTGAAATCATTAATGTTTAGAAGATAGAATCTAAAGTATATTTCCAGACTACTGACCATTGGTTATTCTTTAATGCTGGAATTTCTGAAATTTTTTGAAGTGCTAATGTCTGTATATATTTGAACCTGTGGACCAGATTGGAAACCTGAGGGTTCCATTGTCATATTTTGTTTTGGGTAAAATTATTAAATAGAAAGCAAGATGTGATCTGAAATGCACTTCCTGTTGAGCATCTATGTTCTTTGTAAGACTTACTTTCATTAGATTCAGTTCTTTATGATTGCCCCCCAATTTTGTTTTGTTTTCCTCTCGTGGGCCCTAAAATAACTGTCAATCAAATTCCTTCACAACATGCTCAATGGGTTGATACTAGTTAGAAGAGGGGTTTTGATCAAACATCCACTTTTTCTTAGGTTTCTTAGGTTTCATATATATATATATATGAATATATATATGTATGTATATATATACATGCATACACACACACACATATATATATACATATGTGTACACACACTCACACACTTGCTTGGTTCCCTTCATTTTTATCTATATTGCATCTCCTAGTTTATAGCTAAGTGAAAATAAAAGACACCAAATTTTTAGGCATTCATCTATCCCTTAGTTTGCATTGACAGATCTAGGAAAGGAAAGAATTCTGGTAACTATGTTGCTATAATCCAAAATACTATATAGAAAATCAGCAATACATCAGTTGCTGGAGTTCAAGTGTTATTGGTGCTATTTGTTCCTCGTAATCCAAATACTCCAACAAACCACATGAGGTACTAACCATTGAAATTTGGCAACGTTGTTTCCATCTCCTCGCTTGCGCTTCTTCTGGAACCAATGCCACATTACTTCAATATCATTAGAGCATTGTGACTCAAGGGTCGCCCCCACCTTTTCACAAATCTTAGTGCTAAATGAGCAAATTGAAGAAGAGATGATCTATTGATTCCTCCTCAAGGTCACAAAGCTCACATGAAACATTGTCATCATGTGCCCATGTCGATCGATTGACTTTAGTGAGGACCTTATCACGCATTAGTAACCACATGAAGCTCTAGATCTTCAAAGGTGCAAGGGCTCTCAGGAAATTTGGTTATTGTGAATTGTGTCAAAGAAACGGCAGGGTCATGCAGATGCAATGAGTGTGATTTTGATATGAGATAGAAACCAGCTCTCTTTTTGCCTTTTCTAATAGTGTACTTGTATTGTATAAGTGGTTCACCAATATAAGATTAACATGTTGGTGCAGTAGCATGGAGATTGTTTTGAAAGGCTAGATTTTTATGGTATCTGGTATTGGTAGACACGGTGAAATGAAGATTTTGCATTGACCAAACTCTTGGCAAAGGTAGGACAAAATCAAGGCAGACTCTATCCAAGAAAGTTCTTCAGGTTGTTCATAATTTGTATTTGATCTAAAAGTTTTTGGTCAATAGCATATTTATGAATTTGAATTATGAGGATCAATATGTTTTAATCATCATTCTCACAAAAAAAAAGGTCTGCAAAAATATGAGAAAGTGTTATACAAGTGTTGAGAACTATAAGAAAAATCTTCTATTTCATTGCATTTCCTTCAAGGCAGCAGTTAGGCAAAAATATAATAGCATACGTCAACAATCTAAAGGAGGCAAGGGAGATGTTTGAGAAGGTTTACAATTCTATTTAAAAAGAGGCAAGCAAAATTGCTTCATAGTAGTAATAATTGGATGATCTGATGACCAACATGTAAAAGATATATACTGCACTTAATTCCACAATAAATATTATTGTTTTGTTTTTTTAAAAAGAGGCAAGCAAACTCCTAACCAAGTCTTATAGAGTGAAGTGGGCCCCTAATGATCCTCTCACACGTGTCTTAAGTGGTGAAACTATTGAGCATCTGTTTTGTTCATGACTGGTGGCTTGTCTGCTGCCTTTGGGATGTCGACAGACTTCACTTTGCTGGAGGGGATGCGGGAGGCTGGAAAGAGATTCAGAAAGAGAGGTGATAAAAGTGTGAAAGCGAAAATCTCTCAATCATTGGTGTCGACTGTCGGCAGTGGTTTGGGTTATGCGTAATCTGATTATTTTCAAGGGTGCTCGTTATATGAGGAGAATGTTTGGGAGTCAGGGATGTGGTTTAATAAGGATTGTGGTTTGTTCTGCACTGAGACTACTCGAATTATTTATGTGAGCAGTAACTTAATAATTGAGGATTAGTGTATTTAGTTTATGGCAGCAATGAGCAGATTTACTCTGAAATGTCAACTACGGAAGGTGGTGACAGTGTCCCACTCTGACCAGTTGTTTTACTTTGAAAATGGGTGAATGGAACATTGGCTGGCACACGAGAAAGGCAGGCAAACATTGGAGAAATAGAGGTTTTGATGGTATTTGTTAATACCTTTGATGAGTGGCAAGCATAGTTCAAAGTGCGGCCGCATGTACAGGTACGTGCGGCCGCACGTGTTGATGTGCCCCCCTGAGCGCACATCAACACCCAAGTGTTGTCCAAGTGCGGCCATGTGCAGCTAGTCGTTCGAACCCAGTTCGAACGGGAATCAAACGGCCCTTAGGCGTTCAAATCCAGTTCGAACGGAATAAACGCAGGCGTTCGATTCCAGTTCGAACGAAATTCAAACGGTTTTTAAGCGTTCGAACCTAGTTCGAACGGAATTCAAACGGTTCGAACCCAGTTCGAACGAGATTCAAACGGCCCTTACGCGTTCAAACCCAGTTCGAACGGAATTCGAACGGTCCTTGGGCGTTCGAATTCCGTTCGAACGAGGTTCAAACGCCCATATACTAAAAAAAAAAATTTAAAAATAAAATATACAATGTGTTGCCGCATGTACTGTATGCGGACCCCACCGCATATGCACATGTTTTTTAAACTATGGTGGCAAGTGCTCCTCCCAATTCAAGGATATTTATTATAAACTGTAGTTGGTTGCTCCCACCTGAATCAGTTTTATTAGTGCAATTGTAGATTTCACACCTTCTATATGCTCGATGTCATAGAAATGCATTTATTAAACATTATATCGAAATAAGGTTTATAAACATTTGTTGGTGTCCTTCCTCCACCTGCCAACTGACCTTGAATATGAATTTCGTACAAATCTTTGGTGGTTGATGTCAGGCTGACAGGTGGTTAGCAAACCCTTTCAAAATTTCTTCAAGTCTCAGATTGATGAGAAAAATGACTT
This sequence comes from Acorus gramineus, assembly GCA_030737835.1. Taxonomy (NCBI): domain Eukaryota; kingdom Viridiplantae; phylum Streptophyta; class Magnoliopsida; order Acorales; family Acoraceae; genus Acorus; species Acorus gramineus. The sequence goes on along the minus strand of CM060852.1, from coordinate 6,838,590 downwards.
GTGGTTATAGTTAATGGTGTATAGAGATGAGTTCACCTACAATTCTTGATAGTTATTTCTGGAACCACTTTGACAATTGTTTTCTGAAAAAGGTTGGGATATTTCCCAGGGTATATTATATATAATAGAGAACAAAGTGCCTTAGAGTAAATTGAGGATGAAATATTAGCATTCTGGCAATCATGTGAGATGATGTGGACGTGGGATGCTGAAGTGGGGATTGCTTTTTGTGCACTGAATAATTGAACCTATGTTCAATATTATATTAAAGCTAATGCATATCCAATTACAAACCCAGGAGCTTAGCACAGAAGTCAAATGGGTTGTTCTCACCTCTTTAATATTCCTGAGGACTATATGTGATATACTGTAGAAAATTTGTGGGATGTGTGCTTTTAATCATCGCTCGATTAGAAGTGGTTGTGCATGAAAGATGTCCCTCCTTCACTGAGTCAGGCGTGGGTTGGTTTAGAAAATTATTCACCCCTCGTCTTTGCAAGGAATAGGTTGATTGACTCCCATAATTAACAGAATCATTCATGCGAAAGATACTGCAGTGTTAGTCTATCTTTGTGTGTTTGTGTGTGTGTGTGTTTTTTTTTTTGAAATTGTGTTCATCTCTCTCTTGATGTGACCAATACCAGTTGTTGACATCACCAAGGAAAATGAAAAACTTGTTTTCTTCAAGAATCCGCATATCCAATCATTATATGAGCAATGATTAGGAGACTTCTTTGACTTGCAATACAAACTGATGTAGAGAGCCCTGTAATGAAATGGAATATGCCTATTCGATAAGAATAGGACCTTACATGTTTTCAGTTATCCAGTCCAGACATTCCCTAGTTGGCAATGCAGCTTCCCTCCATCTTTTTGTCATTATCAGCTTGTTGGTTGGATCCCTTTGAATTTTGGACGTCTCTGAGCCATTCAAAACTGATCCCTTGCCAAGCTTTTTTTTTTTTTTGGATGCTAAAGGTTTGCTAAGGATTCAGAGTTCCCTCGTACAAAGATATAAGCTCATCGAAGTCTATATTTTGTGTTTTTTTTTTTTTTTTTTTTATGCATGGTCTGATGCTTGAAGTTTAAAGCTCTCTTGTGCCTCTGGAAAACTTATTAATGTGGGAAACCATTGCCAGCTTGGAGGGAACCCTACGCTTCACTAATAATTTCTTAATCATACAAGATGACAGAATGTTTTGCAGGATGTGTTCTTTTAGCTTAGTGAATATATTATAAAAATGTACCACCAAGAAGAAAGGAGACTTTTATTTTCTGTGGATACTGTTTTGTCCAAACCTCTTTTTTAGTAAGCACTTTGGACACTTGAATTGAAAATCTTAATGTTTTAGATGAGGTGATAAACCAGCTCTATAGGGGGCTAGCTTTAATGGATAAAAATTGTAATTTAGGCACGCCTCAATCAATCAAATGTGTACCTAAATCTAGTCACTTCTTTTTTTGGATCTAAGCCTATTGAATTGTTTATGACCTCACTTGACTTCTATAGGCTCGTAGAACTATATCCTTGATGTATTGAGTTGTTTGTTATAAAGATATCCTTGAAATGGGTTACTAATTTTAACTAGATATACTGGCCAGCCTTTTTCCTAGAGGAGATCCATATAATTACTAGATAATAATCATAGATTAGGTATGCCTGAATCACTCAAAATGTCTACCTAAATCTAGTCACTTCTTTTTCGCATCTAAGCCTATTGAATTGTTTATGACCTTACGTGACTTCTATAGGCTGATAGAACTATAACTCTGACATAATGATTTGTTTGTGATAAAGATAGCCCTGAAATAAATTTAACTAAATATTCTGGTCAGACTTTTTCCTAGAGGAGACAAATGATTCATATGATTATCCTGTGCCATTCATTTTTGAAAATGATAGAAACAATAAAGAAGCATCTCTTTTGAATGTACACCTTTTTAGGTTATCCCCTGAGTTGCTGTTTATTTTATTTTGTCTTCTTGCCAATTTTAAGTCCCCTGGTAAGTAAACATGCTAGGTAATAGCACATCTCAAACCAGATCTTATGAACTGCTTTAGGTGTCTACACTAGGGTTATACTTTTAGCCAGTTCTTGGTGAATTCGGCTGATTGTGCACCTTTTGTTTGCTTTTCCATTTTCTTTTGGAGTTATGTGAGCTTCTTGATAGGGAAATGCATATGAAATGCTCACCAAATTATGGCTCACTGTAGAATGTGTGCAGGTTATATAGAGCGAGCTTAGTACTATAAGAAAAAGTTTAAGCAAGGCTGACATGTTGTCCTATCTTCAGATGCCCTCTAATTTCAGAATGCACCAAGCAGTAAATCTTTTGTCAATAATTAAGATTGTTTTAAAATGGAGGATTATAACAATACTATTGATTTTTTTAAATTAGAACGATAACATGGTGAGCTGCTGGATGTAAGGAGTTTGCATTTGTAGACTGATGACATGACAGTTTAAGGTTTTTTATATTCATTTTATTCGTTGCATCAAAAGATGGAGATGCCATTTGAATCTAAACAAGTTGTAGGTGCAAATGTCTGCATGCACGAGGGAATACATGTATATGCATCTCAAGCCTCGTTTGGGGTGTGTCATAGTCTTATATGGAGTAGATTGGTATTCTAGGTAGATAGCTATCAGGACAATTTCTGTTTGGTTGTATTTTTATCATTACGTCATCATTAATTTTGTCTTTGGTGATTTTCTTGGTTGTACAAGGGATAGGTTGTTCCAGATATCCCTTGGAATTACTATTAGGACTTATGCTAATTTATCAAAATATAGCTATCAGGTTTTATTCTTCATAACCAACATGGTTTTTTTCACTTCTATTCCTGCCCTATTTCACCCTTATTCTGCATCCCAAACAGGGGCTTGATGTCTCTTCAAAACTACCTAGGTAAAAGAAAAACATAATAAACAAAGTCATCGTAATTGAAATTTTTTAAATATAATCTTGGTGTTTTGGTGGTGATGAAATGAAAAGGAGAGGTCTACCTTCTTTTCTTAGTTTCTGATTATCATTAGTTTGTTATCTTTTTCAACCAATTAACTTTCTCTATAGGCAAAAATGTGTATGATATACCCTCTAGTGGTTAATCTCTTTCACAAACATGCATGCTATAAACTTCTGAGTGGAGTTATTTTAACAAATGAAAATGAGTTCCAACTGAAATGAAATCTCCAATCTGAAACTTGATATTAAATGATCTCTACGTCCTTCAAATTTATCGGAATATGCAAGCAGTCAGTCAAGATGGATGTTGCAATTTAGTACAGCCTTCTTTAAAAAGATCTGGGCAATAAAAATATTAGTAGAAGAGGATGTCATCTATTGATTCCTCTGAAACATACATAACAGTAATGAAATCATTGGAAAAACTTTTTGGGATTTATATGGGCCCTTTCCATATGTAGAGATATACATGGCTACTCATCATAGATTGTGATGTCTTTGATTTGTCTGATCCTGTTTGATTTTGCTTGTGAGTAGGACCATATCTGTTGCAAGTAGAGCCTTTCAACTCTTTGATTGTGACCCTGCCACTCAGCCATATTTCATTCTTGGTAGGATTGATGCCTGGACTGTTTACGCTAAAGAGCATGTTCTTTGATGCCGACGAGATCTTAGGGATTGGCCCATTGAAGCTTGTCACTATTTTTTTTCTTCTGAAATGGGAGATTCCCTCATCTTTTTACTTCATGATATGCGAGATATGATTCAGTGGACCCTAACTGGGTTCTTATATTCCAAGCATAGTAGAGTTATTTAACTTGTGCCTTTGCCTCCTTTATTTTTCATATAATCCATGCAAACTAGGTTCACTCATGCTCTATTTATTCATTTTGGCAATTGATGCAAGTTGTGCACGATACACAGCGGAAGCTTATTGTATCTAAGAAAAGGGGTGATGTGGTTAAAATTTGAACTTCTATGGTAATTCTGCACTGTGAATTTTGGTGAAGAGTTGGCTTTATTATTTAACTAAAAGTTAGCTCATCTTAAAGAAAGTTAATATGATGACCAAGCAGAGAAGCTAGCTTTTTGGGTGACTGAAGTGTTTTTGTTAGTATCCATATGAGAAGTGATGATGTACAGGTAATCTTACAGGGGATATTTTTTTTTTTCAGGAGGCTTAATTTCTATTATACATGATCAATATAATTTATAAAGTTACAATACAGAGTACTAATCATCAAACACTATGATGTGAATAGAAGTTGCAATGGCAGGTGTTTGGCTCCAGAATTCCATTGGCACGCAATGTCCTCTGCTATCTTGCGGGCATCCATGGAAGCTCCTAGCAACCCTCTCTTGTTAAATCCAGTTGCATAGAGTCCATTCTGGCCTCTCCAACTGTGGGGGAATGGCTTCTTTGGATAACCATTTTCATGGTTGAAGAATTCTCCCTCCTTGAAAGTTCCAACAAGTACAGCAAGAACTTAGTATATGCAAGAAGCAAGTTTTTGTTCAAGGTGGGATTAACTGGTGTTTGATTTACCTTGAGCCACGAGGGAACGTTGCTTTGATAACCAGTTGCAAGTATCACAGAGTCAAATTCTGCTTGTCTCCCATCCGAAAATTCCGCTCCTGGTGCAGTCAATCGGAGTATGCCAGGAACAACCTGAAACAATATCAGTTTAACTATCAGAAAGAGAGAAACTGGGATAGGAAACAAAGCAGCAGTTGTAATACTGTATTTGTTGATGGTGAAGAGAATTGTTTGATACCTTTATTTGCCCACTCTTGATCTTCGAGAAGGTCCCGATGTCTAATACCGGTGTCCTTCCGGTGGTGTTCTTCAGCTGAAGGGGTCCGATTTTCGGTCTTTTGAGACCGAACTTGCCGGTGTCTCCAAGAATCAAACGCGAGCAAAGGAGGAGAAGACCATCAACTAGTTGGATGGGGAGAAATTTGAGCAGCCACATTGACAGACTGAATGTTGATCTCTCAAGTATCTCCCTTGGCAAGACATGTAACTGCAAGACCAATTTTCACTTTTAGAAGGCATATAGTAGACAGGGCATCAAGAGGAACAGTAGATGATGATAGAGAGAGATACTGTTATGAAAAAAGAAAAACAAAAAGAATCTTGACTTACAGTGTCTCTAACAGCCATGGAAGCTGCTGCACAATTGTTACATAGGTCCAAACATATCTCCATCCCAGAGTTCCCACTCCCCACAACCAACACCTTCTCCCCACTAAAATTAGCTCCACTTCTGTACTCACTGGAATGCAACACCCTTCCTTGGAACTCCGAAACTCCCTTTATGTCCGGTACGAAGGCCTCTGCGTTCTCTCCGGTCGCCACAACAAGCCACCGGCAGATGAACTCCGAGTCGAAGGTCTGGACCCTCCAGAACCCGATGTTCGAGTCGTACTCGGCCAATCGGACCTCTGTTCCAAACACAGGTTCGATCGAGAAGCGTTGGGCATAGGCATTCAGGTAGTTTATGAACTGCTGTCTAGTTGGGTAGGTTGGGAAGTCACTGGGGAAGGGCATGAGAGGGAGCTCACAGAACTGCTTGGGGAGGTGAAGCTTCAGGCGGTCATATGTCTTGAGCTTCCATAGGGAAGCTATGCAGGTCTCTCTCTCGAGAATGAGCGACGGCACGCCATGCTCTTTGAGGCATGCAGCAGTTGCTAGGCCTGAAGGACCTGCTCCTACTATAACTGGTCCAGGAACCCAAACTTGCTTCATTTAACTGTTAGTGAAGGTGGAACTAGAGATCAAAAAGTTCTATGGGGGAAGTGAGGGTTAGAGAGTCTGTTCTGTTTTACTTGGGACACAAATCAATGAATCTAAAACTATGATGGTTGAACAACAGAGGGAAGTACGCATATAAATAGAGGAAGGTTTGGAGGAGAACAGCTTGGACTCATTTGAAGAGTAGTGGTGAAGTGGACATGTTGAGGAAAAGATGAAAATCCCACGTATTATCTACAGGAATAAATCTTTTTTATTTTTGTGTTCTTTGGGAGGGAATTAAAAGGGAATAGTTAGGACTTATGAGGGTAATGAATGACGACGTGGAATAAATGAGGAACTATTGGTGGATGTAAAAGCGTAATGTTGTTTGTTGCTTCAAATATAGTAACAAGACCTGGCTTTTGGAAATCTTCATGCACCCATCAAAAGTTGAGTTTACTGTTTCATTTTAGTCCGTTTCATCTTAAATTTCAGTTAGTTCATCACTACAGTAATATGATGGTGTTCTGTTTTAAATTGCACTGGAATGGAAAAGTTAGGACTTAGGAGACATGTTGAAGGTGGTGGATATTCTGTAATTACTTGTGGGGGCCTAGTTGGTGGCTTTGTAGGGTGGATTCTGGTTTCATTCTATTATTACCAGAAGACTATGAAAATTCACTTGATTGGTTGGTGGTTTCTGGGTAAGAATTGTGGGTCCAACTGGATTTGAAATCAATATGCAAATAAGAAGATTGGAAGAAATGGAATTCCAACAAAATTAGTGGGATTTTGAGATTAATGTCGAATGTCATTTTTAATGGATATTATACCCCTCCATTTATAGCATGATTTAAAAAAATAGAATTCATATTTCTAATTAAACACAATAAGCATAGGCCACTTAAGAGTCATTCCCCACCCTCGACGAATCAGATAGGGCAATTTGGAAGACTCTCTCTGTGCTCTAGCTCAGTTTCCCCGCACGTCTTTAGCTCCAAATACATGTCCTCTTCATAGGCCACATCTTCTATTGTTGGAATTTGATTTCATCTGGTCTTTTTATTTGCATTTATTTTAAAACTAGTTGGACCCACAATCCAGTTGGATCAGAAGCATGTGGAATTGTGCTTGAAACGTCTCTTTCAGCTCACCCTTTGAATTGCTCTCATGTCTTTTTGAAATAGGGATTGGATAGATCGAAGTTTGACCATCTTTTAAGGACTCTCATAAGTAAAAGTTCTTTTTAGATCCCGTTTAAATCTGCGGTGGAGCAGAATTTCACGGAGGGCAAATCTAAACATATTTTTTACATTCTAAAAACAATGTTTTTCAACCGCGCCTCCGTTTTTTGAACGCTGACTTCCCCTCCTTGATTTTGCCGTAGAGGAGTATGTGATTAGCTAGAGGTGATGACTATCATCTCCAAAATCTCCAAGTCCAAGGATTCCCTTGCAACGACGGAAGGCATGACATCATCTCCAAAGTCCCCTACTCAACACATATTTGCCACGTGGCATTTCCCCACCCCGATTCAAGAAGTTGACTACCTTTTTCCATGTTGGGCTAATTGGATGCTGCTAGGGTTATATTATTAGCACAATTAATTCACATTGTGGGATACAGAGGATCGAATAATATATGTCGAGTCACTTCTCCCCCCCCTCCCTGTGAGTGGAATATGTCTCCCACTCTTCTAACCTCAGTGAACCACCATTGATTATGCAGTATCTACCCTCCTTTGGGGCATGCCTTCCAATTAAGTTCCAACACCAGGGGAACTCTTTACATTAGGTTTTGAAGGGACTCCACTCCTCTTCTTCTTCTTCTTTTTAATCTAATAGTGAGTAAGAAAAAAAAAAAAAGATGCAATCACGGAGTCCAGTTATAAATCTAATCACAAGTGTATAAATACTATGTGAAGAATAACTGAATATGTTCATTTAAAAATATGTTAAATATATCAAAATAATTTTAATATTTTAATTGAATAAATTAATTTTTTTTATACACATGTAATCCAGATTAGGTCATGTGGAGTGTACAAAAGTATCATCTCTAGAAAATTAACACATCCTGTGAGGTCTTCATCGTTTTTATTTATTTGATAAAATGTGATCGTTTTCTATTTCATAATCTGAAAAGGGTGAGAATACAATAATCTTGTTATAAATCTATGTGTGCATACATGAATTTATAAGAAAAGAAAATAATATGCATAATCCGACAATCTAATCACAAATCTACTAGCCATAACTGCCTACAAAATTTAACGTAACATGTATATTTCATAAAACTAGGTATATTAATCACACAACTCAATATATGAAATATGGTATATAAAATTTTACGAAGTATGTAGGTACATATGTTTTGTAAAATTACACACACTCTTCCAAAATGGCAAATAAAAGACCAATTCTACACAAACAATTTATCAAATTGTTTTCCCGACAAGGGATGATGGACCCTTGACCAAATTTAATTATTAGAAAAGTGAAGTATCTTTATAGTGGTGTCACATTGAAATTGTTTTACAAAACTGTTTATTTAGCATTTGTGTAAAATGCACAATTATTATGAGTAACATGCATTTCAAGCCAACAACAGTATTGGACACTACGGCTGCAAAAGAGATATCACTGAAGATGAGTTGTCTTTCATGGCTACACTGGATTCTGCTGTAAGAGCATATACTGAAGGACTCTGCTGAATCTCCTGACAAATGCTTTCCAGCATCAAATATTTCTTGACACAACTAGATTCTGGACAAGCACATACTGCAAGCTTTCTTCAGACCTAACTTTCCATTGTCTCAACCCCCCCCCCCCCTCCAACCAAAAAAAAAAAATTGAAGCCTTTTTTAAAAAAAAAAAAATGCTGGTTGCTTTGCTTATTTGCTGACCACCAGTACCTCCTATGGCTCTCCTTAAAAGATCAACTCCTGATTATTTCATTGGCAACGTGTCATCGTTCTGTAATTCTTGTTAGAGATGTTATGCACTTTTTGATGAGGATTTGTCGAGGATTTGCTTTTCAATAGAATATTAGTCAAATTTAGATAATACATGTTCTTTTATGTTAGTGGTGGTTTAGCCAAAAAAGCATAGCAGTCTTTGGTGAGTTACAAATAGAAAAGATTGGCCCCCTCATTTGATGTCCTTGAATAGAACAAGAAAAAAAGTGGGGGAACTAAAACACATGGTTCAAGCCTTAATCCATGTGATTGTCTCTCAAGTCTTTTTCAAGACCAAAAAGTGATGTCCAGGAAGGATTAAGGATTGCACTTTTTAAATTATGGTAGATGAGGTTTTCAATATGGATTGTATGACAAAATATATATATATATATATATATATAATGGAAAAGGAAAATGATATGTTCAGCCACGATTGCAGTCTCAATCAACGGTCCACACCGTTTTTTTTTTTTAATCACACAATTTCTCATTAAAGTGCATACTGTTATATGAAATGAAATATATATTGAAATATAATAATATATTTTTTTCTTTTTAAAAAAATAAATTTTTTTTTTCCGTTTATACACTATAATAGAACCTCATATGATAGTGCAATATATGCTATGCTATCATAATATGTAGGGCTACAAAAAAGACTGAGTATCAGCGCCCAATGATGGAAAATGTTATAAACAATCCATTTACAATGCAAAACGTAGACCACACACATGTTTCTATTTTTTTAAAATCATATACATTACCTAATGATGTATATATTTTTTTGTAAAAAATAAAGTATATGCTCCAATAAATTGAATGATATCATTTATATTAATGTTATAAAAAAAATGAAAGATTTTCAATGAGACATACAACTTGATACAAATAAATGGAGTGGGTTAACGAAGTACATGAGACTGCATTTAAAACTATAAAAAAGATTCGAGTGTAACAGAGCCCATGTATAATGGGTATTTAAAATTGGTGGTGGGAGTTGAGCCGGACATCTCTTTCATCACAAATGACGGTGGCTTCCGAAAGAGAGATGACGGTGTGAAAATGCAGGCGGAGTTTGCTAATTAAGATCATAAACCATAATTCGGAGTTCATAAGAAGCAAGAGCACAAAAATATATATATATGAGAACCCTCAGGCCTTGGCCTAGTGGTGGACACCTCCCCTTACCTTGCTTCAAGGTGAAAGAAAAAAATAGGAGCACTGATAAACGCAGTCCGTTTTTACAGCTCGTACGTTATAATAAAGTAGTATATATTATACTATCACAGTGTATAGGATTTTATTATAGTATATGACTCAATTTTTTTTTTTTTATCATGAAAAAAAAAACACTAATATATCTCAATATATACATCATTTTATATAATAACATATACTTCAAAGAATGAATGTATAATTTTATAAAAATAAAAAATTAGTTAGACTGTAATTGAGGTTGCAATGAGGCTAAGTGTATATTTTTTTCAAAAAATAGTTAAGGCTGGTTTGAGTGGGCCTAGCCCACAGTTTGTTTCATAGGTCCGTGTCAGATCTAATATGTGTTGGGACTGTTGTGTCACTCTGTTCGGGCTTTTGTAATACTGAGAATATATATATATATGAGAAAGACTGAAAGGAACATTATATGTGTTTGTGTGTTTGTTTTGGTGTCTTGTACACCATTCAAAAACAAAAAAAAACATAATTGTTTTTAAAAAAAACACATAAAGAGAAAGAGGTGAGCATGTTAACTCACTTTTCTCTCGTACTTTTCTTAGATATTTTCTGAACAACCAAGATATTTTTTAGAATTTTTTTTTTCTTGTTTAGTAGATATTTTAGATCATTAGCATCTTTAGGTCTTTTAGTCATATCATATTTTCATAGAAATTTCATATTATTTTTGTGGAATATCATTTAGTAGAACAAATGATATTTTTACCTTTTTAGTTATCTGTAGTGGTTTAATATTTAAGGAGCTGTTTTAGAGCTTTAGTTTGGTTTCATGACTAATTAATTAAATAAGTCTTGGTATAACAAAACTTTATTAAAATCTCTTAGTGCTGGACTGATATTTAATTTAGGGATTGTATTTGAGTCTTTAGATTTTGAAGACTCCAAATTAATTTGGATATTCAAAATTTTATTTTTTTTAAAAAAAATTAAAACTTACCGTTGTACCAAATTGAAACTGTTTGAAAGTTGTGATAAATGAAAAAAATTAAATAAATATTGAATTGTTTAACATATATTTAAATTTTTTTGGGGATATCATCAATTAAGATTTGTATATTTTTCATTAATATTGTTTTAGTTATATTAATATTAATTTTTCCACTATTCTTTATTTTAATTAATTATGATAATAATTGAAAATATCTATTTGTAAGAGAAATATAATTTTATAATATAATATAAATGAAAATAGAAATTGTGATTTGTGTTATTTTCAAATGGTACTCTATAAAGGGGCTTTAAACATTTTCTTTTATATAATGACCCACCAATAAAACATTTTCTTAATGTATCACTATACATTTTAATATGCTCTATTTAATAAAGTTTTATCTCCTATCATTTTAGCAGTATACATGTACATTTCTTGGATATTAGGCTTATTACTGATTCAAGAAATCATAGCAGTAACCAAAATAATAAGAATAGGGAAAAAGCCATAAACACGTATACTACTAGAGATCCTATCATCCTGACTTTTCTTGAAATCCATATAATCTCCTAAAAATACCTATGTAAATCTAAATAACCCCCTGAGTTAGATTTCAAGAAAGCCCAATATGTCAAAAAATCCTACAATGTGTTAAAAATGTGAAAAATTATTTATAAATGATAATTTTACACATTCGAATAAGGTTTTAAAATCTATTTGAAGGGGTAAAATCGTCATTTATAGAGGATTTTTCGCATTTTAAATACATTGCAAAGAAATTTTTTGTATAATATGTTTTCAATCAGAGTTAATCAAATGAAAAATTCACAAATATGTCAACAGAAGTTTAACTGTGGAAGCTATTTTTTATTTACATATGTGTTTTTAAGGTTTATATAGACTTAAAAACAAATCAGAAAGTTATATGAATTTCAAAAAGGGTTATTTGAATTTTTCCCCAATAAATATTCAAAGCATGTTTTATATACTCATGCTTGAATATGGAGTGGAAACTCTGAGTAATCATCAACTAATATTAATATTAAAAGAAGTAAAAATCCACAGTACATAGACCCTCAGTATAACCATGCATGTGAAATTTTATGAACGTAACAAAAAGATTAATTATATGCATGTTTTATATACTCTCAACAAATGCTGTGGACCCGTTCAAGAATCATATGCGCAGACGGGGGAGGATCTTCAGACAATTGAAAGAGGACCAGCACATGCACATCTTCAGAATCCCATGATTCAAAAGTGATATGTGTGGGTCCTGCAAACCATTAGAACACACTCACTGCAAGTGCGGGGGGGTTCAAGGAATCCATAGAAGATTCAACACGCAGTACAGAAAAAGAAAAGAAAAAAAAATGAAAGAAACGCATCAATCATGTGATGACGTTTGTGGATCGAAAACTCTTATAGGTTTCATTTTCTGTATGAAAGAAAAAGAAACCAATGTAATAGTTTGTGTGTGTGTATCCACTGCAACAATAACAACAAATATTGCAAGAGGTTCAAGAGTGTTGGTGGGAAGCTTTCAGCCTTTCACGCATGTCTCTTTGCGTGTGAAATGACAGTTTTTTTTAGGCTCCATTTGGATCCACAGTGGGGATCCATGTTTATGAAATTCAGGGGTTCAAACCCCACAGTGGAAAAGCATTGTCTTACAGTTGACATATATGCCTTTAAACACCAAGAAAAGCTTTGTTGGTATTCCAGTGAAAACCTTTTCAACTGTGTTCTTTCTTCCTAGTTTTTCGTTTTTTATTTTCTTTTCTTGTACTATTGTTCTACTCCTCTCATCCTCAACATGTACTGTTTTAGCAATGGAATAGAAATGGTCAAAGTTCTTAAAAATAAATAAAAAATAAAAAAAAAACTAGGAAAATTGACGTGGCACAGTGTTAGTTGTTCAATGATATGGGACGGTGCGAATGAGGAAGCTTAAACTTTTTAAAAAGCTGAAAAGTTAAAATTGTGTAGTCAAATTGGATAGCTTTTTGCATAATCGGAAGCTGGATTCCTTTTAATTTTTCTCTCGAAATCTGTATTTTAAAAAGCTCAGAAACAACGCTTTTTGGTCGGAATCGATTTTTTGAATTGAAAAGCAACTTTCTCTGCCAAACATTAAACTCCTTTCAAATATTGATTCATGATTTTAAAAAAACATCCAAAAAAAGTGAAGGTCTAAAATTATCTTAAAAAACCTCTTTATTTCAAAAGCTACTTTTCTATATGTGTTTTCAAAACTCGTCTGAATGTGCGGTGGTGTTTCTCAAGCTTCCCTCAGTATGATAAGTCTCTAAATCATCGAGGTTATGAGTTTGTGATCCCGTTAACCCACACACAACAAACCCACAACAAACAATAAGTTAGTCAGAAAGGGTCTTCCCATTGGGATTTGTGTTCGGAAGCTTGGGTTGATCTCTCTTTTACCCAGCCCAGATCCGGGTTTCTTCCACGTACCCTCTCGATCTCCCCTCTCCCTCTTCTCGTTCTTTGGTCTCTTTTTGTTATTTTCTTTGTAAATTTGGGCATTTCTCTTTCTTTTAGCAGTGAAATTAAGGTCCAATGCCTACTTTTTTCTTTAAAACAAAAGATTTATTGTTGTATCTATAATAAGTCTAGTAGTTCTTTTTCTTAAGAAACAAGAGCTTGCAAGAGGCTACAAAATCCGAATCCTAGCAGATCAAACTGCTATCCCACTTACTCGTACAATGAAAAGCCCATGAGCCAAGCATCTCGAGTGTTATTTTCCACGAGCTCTATTACACCACTTTTATTGTTCAAAATACAATCTCAAAACTAAAGCCCATGAACCAATTTTCTCTACTCACTATATTAAGGAATATGTCTCTTAAAAAAAAAATTACATTTTCTATAAATAATATCATTCAATTCATTGGATGAGGTATCTTTCATTTTTATAAAAATAAATACCTCATTAGATAAGGTATATGCATGATTTTAAAAAAAAAATTAAAACATGTGTGATATACGTTTTGAACTGTAAAATGATTCTGAGTGTAACATTTTCCTTTCCACTTTACCCAGCCTTGGACTCAGTGAGGCTCGAAATCTTTATAGTTCATGTGAACCATAATTGAAAGCTTCTAACAACCAACATTTTGACATCAGACCGCAAGGAAAATGTTCTAGTGCTTCAGTTGGAACTGTTGTTTGTGAAGAACAGATTCGTTGACTTCGTTATTGAAAGGTGGATCTCTGAGGAAAACTAAAAATCAATAAAATATCCCCTAGAGATAAACAATGCATCTCAAGAAAGTATTTCTATAAATATCCTTGAGAGATAAACAATGCATCTCTAGAAAATATAATCAAAGTGATGCATGTTGCCTATAGAGGTTTTGGTGTGAATTATGGCACCCACTGTCTCCCTTCCCCTCCCTCACCTCTTGCTTGCAGTTCTCTCTGCTGCATGTTCCCCCATTTTTTTATTTTGTACCGATGAGTAGAAACACAAATCTCTTGTGACCCCGCTCATTTTTGGTACACAACCCAGTTCAGACCTTAATTTGTAACTCATTTTCAGTTATGAATGGATTACAATCATTCACTAATTTCATCCAATCATTCCTTTTAACTTTTTATTTAGCTTATGGAGGTCTTTTGAAAGCCAATATCAATAGTCTTGGAGGAAGATAACAAAGAAGATGTCACTTCCTATATTCTTACTGATTCAAGAACAAAAATATTTAAGTAATATGATGTGACTCTAGCACATTGGCATATACAATTCTGTCTTCAATGATAATATATATTTTGGAACAACATTTTTTTATGGGTTATTTTGGAACAGCATTAGTATGTTGTACTTATGTTTTAGCTCAAATATGAATAGATATGTAATTTATTTTATTTTATTTATTGGATGATTGAGTCCCTGGAGACAAAGACTACAAACTCACCACTCAACCAATAGGTGCATTCACTAAACAAGCCCATACTTTCCTAGAAGATACAAATGCTATGATAGGCACGGGTAGATCCTGAGCATGAATTAATTCATATAGATGATTATCCAGCAATCCAAGTTTCAAATAAACTAGCATGAAAAATAAATCACCATATAAAGAACAATAAGTTGTTCCAACCTTAGATATTCATCACCCCAATCCCATGTCTACAAGCAAAGCATATGATTTTCTCTCTCAATTAATTTGAAGGGTCATCATATTTAATTTGTTCATGGACCAACAGAGTCGTAGTCGTCGTCGTCGTTGGACACGGGTAAAATCTCCTCTTCGAATCCCTCAATCGACCATGGAGAAGTGACAGATTCATCAGTAGTTCCATTCTTGGATCTTTTAGGCTTTGGACTCTCCCAGTCCATGACAAACCATGATAGATTTTTCTTGTTCTTAGTAATATACTTTACCTAGAAAGGAAAGCAAAACAAACAACCCAGTATTAAAATTTTAACTAGTTAAACCAATATGCAAATTTGAACTATTTTATATAGTGTTAATCTTCTCTGTTAAAGATTTGTTCCAAGGATGTTTCATTAGAACAAGTCACTGATTTTATATATGTCCATCAGAAAATCAGTGTTGGATCAAATCTTGATTATTGGTCTATTATATGGATATCAAAATCATGATAAACAGATTAAACTTCCTTAATTAGTTGATATTATATGATGTTTACATACCTTGCAATACAAAGAGCAGTACTGAAACTCTTTTAGAATGCTTTTCTTGCAACTCGTGCATGACCTTCCAAAATTTGTAGTCTCCCTCAAGGAGGGTCTCCTGTCTATAGAAATCACTCTCTCCCCATTTGCTCTATATGTCTGAATAGAAAAAACAAAGAAAAAAAGTTTAATTCATATCTTTTCTTCAAAGGAGACTTATAAAAATAATAAAATGATTGACAAGTTGATGATTGAGTTAGACAAATCTTAAAAGATATAGAAGTCGATGTTAAATCATGTACTGATTGAGCGGGTTATAATAAGAATATTTGACTGTTGATTGAATATACATTTTATTTTATATAAGGAGAAGTTATTAGAATTTTTTTTTATTATTTATGATTGTAAAAACATTTGCGTTTGTGATGACGGGAAATTGCGTTTGCAATTGTGCAACCAAACAGTTTTACGGTAGCAGCTTCCTGCACATAGATTTCAGACAAATAGTATCAAAAAGCTGTGATTTCAAAAAGCTGAGGGAGGTGAACTTTCTGCAGAATCAGTTTTAAAACTCAGATTTCTGCAAAATCAGTTTTACAATCGCGCAACCAAACGCAAAGCATTGAAAAATTCATTATCTGAATACTGTGAATTTCCTTATTTAATGGTAAATCAGAAAGAATCTTTTTTCTGATATCAGCAATCTATATCAAATTTTATAGCAAATTTTACATCAATAAAGTTAATAACAATCTTACAAAATAGCCAATTAATTTCACAAGTAAGAATTCTTGTATTTACCTGAATATGATCACAATTGAACAATTTCTCCATTTCGCTGAGGTTGATCACGTTTGTATAAACATATCGGCGGATCTATTTCAATCCAAATAATATTCATCACAAACAAGTAAGAAAGACTATTTGTAATACAAGCATGCATTCATATACACAAACAATCATGTGCATTGTGTAACTTAAAAATTAAACATTGTATTTAATTTAAAAAAACATTGATCAAACCTGTATCTTATAATCTTTCTCATGCATGGGTTGACAGAGGGGGCAGACAGGATGTAAGCATTCGATGCAGTACATATTTTGAATGCAATTGTCTGTGAATTGATGGCGCGGGCATTTCTCAAATAAATCTTTCTCTGATAGAAGATCAAAGAGCCACTCATGCTGGTCATGTTTGTGTTTCATTGCTTCTAGAATAGTGAGATTGAAGGAGTCAACATGCTACTTATTGTGGTTTAGACACATTTTATTGATGATTCTAGATTACATAATTTATATCATAGATTTACATAATTATTGATGAATCTAGAGGATACTTTTTTCTAATATAGTATGGGAGATATAGGAAATCCAATAATTGATTTTGGTGTATAAATGTCATTTTTTTCAAATGCATTGAGTACTGATGGTTTTAAAGAGGAAAATATCATAAATATGAGTTTATTTGAATTGTACTACTGAACCATGGGAAAATTTGAATCAGAGGAAAACTTTTCTAAAAACTCTACATGGAATGTACACATTGAAAAATATTAGGGATGGGATTAAAATAAGGTTTCTCAATTTGCATGTTGTTTTTCAATGTGTACATGGAATGTACACATTGAAAAATAAGATGAGTAGGGTTTTTCTCAACACTTCACTTTGTTATTCTAGTTACACTTGCACCCTCTATTAATTTGCAATGAGTGGTGAAAAAAATGACACCATTTTTTCGCATGTTAACGTTTTGTATTCAACAACTATATTAACCAATGGATTCATGTTGATGCTTAGTAATTAAAGTAATAAATAATAAATAAGGTGAATAGGATTTACACAGTGAAGAATACAAGTGATGATTGGAAAAAAAAAGATGGAAGACATTTGAGTATCTGTGAACGTGTATAATCTCACATAAATCTTTACAAACTTAAGTCAAACATACATATTCCTACGAACACAACAAATATCTCATAGATACATTCCCTTAACCATTATTAACTCACCTATAGTTAAAATTAATCATGGATATAAATTAATTATTATACTCTTCCAAATTTATATAACCCCAAAAAAGCTTAAATATATAATTCTTCTTGTGTGCACGTATAATCTCACATAAGTCATTTCACACTTTGAAAATATCAGACATAAATATTCCTCCAAACACGGAAAATCTTGCATACATCATTACATCAACTATTATTAAGTGTGAATTAACTATTATATTCTCAAAAAAGCCTTCTCAAAACAAACAATTCAACTGAAGCTATCCTCTCTCTCACAGTCTCACCCCTTCACACAACACACCCAGACACTCTTAACAATGGCCCTTGTTTGGTTTCAGAATAAGGCTAGGAATAAGTGAGAATTCATCATAATAGCCTCAAAATGGGTGTTTGGAAGGCTGGAATAAATAAGAATCTATATGTCAGAATTAATTGACATAAAGTAATATATGGATTCCAGTCAATCTCTGTAATTAAATTATTTCAGGTTATTCAACCCAAAAAAATATTATTGAATTTCAAGACATAAAAAAATGAAAAAAAGATCAACAACCAAATATATGAAACAGAAAATATAACTTAAAATTATATAGCTAACATAACAAAATAATCATTCATAATATAACATAAAATCATAAAAACGTGAAAAAAAAAACTCACATAAACTAATGCAATTGATTTGTTAGATGCATTCGAAATATGTCTAAAATTCATAACAAAAAAGTGGAAGTGAAAGTGGAGATGATGGAGGTCGTATAAGGTTAAAAAAAATATCCGAACCACCTCTCATATGATAGAGGACAGCAAGAGAGAGCAGCGAGAGAAATCTAAGGTGGTGACGCCGAATGATTTTTTTAAGTGACAGATGTCTTAAGAGTGTATAAAAGAAATTTTACATGTGACATGGGGCCTTAGACAGGTGCTAATACAGGGGCATTTTCGATATAAAAAAAATACACAAATAATATGAGAACCCAATAAAATAACACAGAAACAAATCACCAATGATATCATTAAAAAAAAAAAAACGAAAGATTTACAACAGATTTGAAAGGTTGAATATTTGAAAAAAAATAAGAGAGCTAGGTGGGATTTTGAGTATTTCAACATTTTCAACTTCAGCCGGAAGAATGTGAGATTTAATGTTATGAGGGGGCTCAAACCCAACATCCGAAGTTCCATAAAATGATATGATGTTATGATGTCATCATATTTCCATAAAATGTACAAAGCCGAATATTCAAATTTACAATTACAGATTGCAATATTTTTTTGTGGAACTTTGTTCCCATTTTCTGTTTCTTTCTCACTTTTTTTTTTACATTTGTTTATTTTTGGCACAACTCAGACTCCCACCTCCCGTATGTGACTTAGATTATTCGCTCTTGATAGCTATACTGAAATAAATAACAATCTAGACTGAATAAACAATTTTTTATTTGATTGTTTTTTTTGTTATTCTCATTGAAAAACGTAAAAATTACTTTTTTATTGTTTGGTGCACCTTGAATAAAGTGATGATAAATGGTTAATAAGGGATGAATAAGAGTTTATGATTTTTTAAATGACAATTATACACTGGAAATAATTTGAGAGATATATGATTGATTTGATAGATGTGACAGTTTTTTGAATATGTGTGAGTCTATTAGGTGAGATAAATTTTTTAAAATGATAGAAAAGGATATTTTTATCCATTGGTATAGATAAGTCTTGATAAGCAATTCCATAATTTTCTTAAAATAGTTATTAGACCTTATCCTAGTTTATCCAAACATAACTATCAAGATTTATTCTATCAAAACAAATAGCTTTTTTTTATTATTCTCCTATATTCTTCTTTATTCTGAACTTATTTCTCTAGCCATAAAGAGACAAAGAAATGAACCTTATTTTTTTCGAGATTTTTTATATTAAATTAGAATAAAATAAAATAAAAAAACATAATAAAGGATCTCGGAGGGTTCTTATTTTTTTCGAGATTTTTATATATTAGAATTAGAATAAAATAAAACAAAAAAACATAATAAAGGATCTCGGAGGATTCGAACCACCAACCTCTCACCAAAGTGAGCGCTCTTTCCATTTTGAGCTTAGAGACCCATCAGAAATTACAGTGACATCTTTCACATGAAAATTTACATTATCATGTTTCAGAGTTCCTATTATTGCAGTAGATAAAATCTGACAAAATATATGCCTTCAATACACACCCAACGATCCAAAAATCGTCATACCACATCAAATCACACACTTTCGGATGTTTTAACAATAATGTACTTATTTTTCTAATATATAAAAAGCTTATGAAGGAAAAATGTTAAAAAAAAATATTTCAAATAACTCAAATTACATAAACAAATTATGATTTTGAAAGTAAAAATTTCCACAACTATAACAAAAGCATGTTTATAATAAGATTTTAAAAACCTCTCAATAAGATTACAAAATTAAGGCATACTCTCATAAAATCTTCTACCTCTATGTTACGCAAGTTTTTTTACGGCCACATTATTAGCTTGGCTTAGCATATAATATTTATATATATATAATAATTATATATATTGTTAAAAAAACATTTCAAATAAGTCATATTACATACACAAATTATGATTTTGAAAGTAAAAATGTCCACAATTGTAACAAAAGCATGTATATAATAAGAATTTGAAAACCTCTCAATAAGACGAAATAACTGAGGCCTACAAAATCACAAAAGGCTGAATATAATCCACCGTCTCAATATATTTTCATTGTTGCAAAAAACTTGAAAATCTACATTCCAGGTTATTATTATACAGTTTTTTTTTCCGTATAAAGGCATGCTTTGGTAGCCATATATTAAAAACACTGAATTTGACTGCAAGACCAACTGAACAGGGCTCTCAGTTAAATATTATCATGGGGTGCTAAAAGAACATAAAATTTAGTAAATATTCATCCTATTTACAGCAAATGATTCATATTCACCAATATTAAAAAAGCATAATGCTAGGTGCGAAAACTACAGCACCAATTGCCGTGCACTTCTCATAGCTCACAAACAAACACGGTGGAATACAAAATGATTTTTGAGATTCAACACGACAAAGAACAATAAAAAAAATTAGTTTGGGTACGATTTAATGTTCACCTAATATAGCTCCATACCATATAAACCACTACCAAATGAAGAAAACATAAATAACACATTACGAAGAAGAAAAAAAACAAGCATAATATAATCTCGTTTTTAAGACAAAAATCACAAAAAAAAATTAAATAAATCGAAATCACAACAAACGAGAGTGAAGTTTCTTCAGATTTATCCTTTTACCCCTCCACAAAATCACAAGTTGCTAATCCTACTACAGTTGAGAAAACAGGAAAAGACATCTATATCCATATAAAAGGAATGAAATCAAAACAACAAAACACACTGGAATAACAAATAATACACCCCTATAAGATAATTACCCCGCAGGTCATCATGCACAAACTTCTCAGGCAGCTTCAGTAGGATGACGGTCTATCCTTTCCATCTGCACCAGCAAGCATTCGGTACATCTGTGGATGTTTGTATGACCTTTCTAGTGTACGACATAATAGTATTTCACACATTTTTTATACAACAAAAATTACAATATAAAAAGAGTTAATCCAACCCGTCCCTCACCACATGTAGCCATTTATCATAAATATATGCAAATCAATTGAAATTCCATAAAGCTTTCATCTAAGTTACTCGGAACAAGATCAGAAAACTCACTACACATAACAAATAATGGACCTTGAAATGTAGAAGATTTAAGACGCGCTTGTATTGTACCTTTCATAACATCAAAATCCTGTCCGTGCAGCACTGGAGCTTAGAAATGAATTTGAGGAGCGGCCTGCGGTGCACCTCAAATTCTAAAGAACATCCAAGACATATTAATCATTCACGCTCCCTGGAAAACTACATGTAGCCCTCAAAATAACGCCAAGACATATACAGCGCTGTGTCGCGCCCAGTGGATTGCGGTACGCATCATGGCAACGTGGCCCGGATGAATGCATCCAAGTTGTCTGGAAGACAGGCTGTGAAAAGCAAACAGAAACCTCGGGCCATGATCCAACACAATCGGCCTTCAGGTAGCAGGAGCAAGAAATCTGATTCTTCACGAACTTGCACACAAAAGGAAATGCCCATTTCCCTTCCTTCAATCCGTCGCTTGCTTGTCATGCTAAAAAGGAATCCCTAGGACTACATATATATACATATAAAAAAAAATACAGAAAACAAAATACATCAAACTGAAAAGCATAATACAGAAGAACAAAGGCTACATAACCTTCCTCCTTTGTACTCCTACATCATCACTTCAAACCAAAAGGCAACAACAAATAATACATACGCAATACTGATGAAATCATTCAAAGAAGAAACTCATGATTCAATGAGAACTTTGCGTGTGATTAAATGAAACGGAATATGTGCTAGTCATGAGAGTTTGCCTGGTTGACACATGGGATTTTTATTTTGCATCATTAACATGAAAAACATAAATGATGATAGGCGCAAGAACAGGGAAGAACCCAGGCAGAGAAAAGCAAGGCCTGTACGATCTCCCCCCCATGAACACAAAAGATGCAAGTTTTATAAGATCCCTATGACCTGCCAAGCGAGCGCACCCGGCATGGCAAAGGCCCACCACCTCACAACTTATGATACACCGCACCTCGATTTTCATGTGATATTGAAATCAAAATTATTCACAATACATCGCAAAATTATTACTGCAAAAGTTCAATAAAATAATGTTGATAAAACATTTTCTCTCGATTATATTTTGATATGATGTAAAACGATCTAAAACAATAATTGAATACCGTAAAAATCACAATATGATTATTACTCGAGTAGATTTAAAACTATTTTTTTGGTGGATAGACGTTTTAAAACTTGAAAAGCAACAATGGAAGGCATTCAATTGATTGAATCATGCTTGAAATTATACCTATCATACTTATAAAAGAAAATATACAGATAAAACTAATGCTTGATTGGTGATGTAATTGAAAGGTGCGAAATACCTCATGTTAGAAGATCGCCGAACGTGAGAATCACTTGGAAGATGAGTGCTGATGATGGATCCGGATTCTGTGATGATTTTATTTTTTTTTCTTTTTTTGCTCTTTTTTTTATTCTCTTTTTTGTGATATCAAAGAGAGGAGAAATATAATTGGACAGAGACGCGCAAAAGGGAAGGGGGAGAACCCGGGCCAATATAAATAAAGGTAATAAATAAAATCCCGTGCGATCTCCCCCTTCCAAAACACACCAAGAAATCAAAATATTATTAAGGATTTTGTTGACCTGCCAAGCGAGCGCACCCGACATGGCAAAGGTCGTCCATACAATACCTCCTCAACATGGCTTCACCCATACATGCTTTTCCAATCATCCCCGGCCCCCAACAGATCCACCGATCATATGTTCTCTACATCGCGCGACAGATCTCATCACATGGTGCACAACACAGATCCCGTCCGAGATCTACCGGTATCAAGAACCTGTCTCATCTTGAACTCGGCAACGACGGTAGAGAATCGATTGATCTCGCTCGCAAAGATGAAATCGTCATCTTCTCCGTTTGGATCTCTCATATGATGAACAAAACAACAGATCTGAACAGATGGAAGAACAAATAAAAACAAGTTAGGATCGATAGATCTGATATTTCCAAGACATCATAAATCTGAACCGATTGAACGAGAAACGCATACCAAATCGTAGATCGGAGAGAGATCTATCCATAGATGAAATCAGAAAAACAAGAACGCTTGAAACGCAGAGTAGATCTAAAGAAAACGAGCAGACAAAGAAGAGAACATGAAAAGACGCTTTCGGCGAATATGGGAAAAGAGATTTGGGGATGAATTATTATTTATGGCCGCGATTGGAATTTATCTACGGCTCCTGTGACTCTAGGGATTGACGATCGACGGTAGAGCGTGGTCCACGTGTACGAAGGTTATTAAAAGGCGGTGGCGGATAATGAACGGCTCTCGTGCTTGCTGACCGGGTTGAGAGGTGACGCATCGAGTGACGTATAAGGGATGCCTACCTGTCAATGACGATACCTACCCTACATTCTTTCACGAAATTGCTATCGTGGACCAGAGCCATATTAATAAATATATAATTGTTGTGAATATGGTGGATAACCACCACTTCAACTCCATAACCTCCCCCACTCTTCTATTCCATTAACACTCCCATTAGTGCCCCACTATCTCCCCCTCACCTCTATAGACTTGTAACTCTCCACCTTTGGGATTCCTCTATGCATCCTATAAATAGAGGGGTTCTCTCTTGTATACAACCAACAAAGTGAATAAGAATCTCTCTCTACTTCTCTTCTCTATATGCTTGTATGTGCTTGATTTATATACTCTTATATATCATATTCTATTTAGTTTACAACACGTTATCAGCACGAGAAGCTCTTTGTTAAAGAGAAAGGTTTGTATCGATGGGTTCTTAATGATCTATATCAAAAAAAAAATATACTCTCCTTTGATGTTATGTATTTTTATGTAAATCATCTACTACATACATATGATTAATTTTTTTTTTTTCAATATGCATGGAACCGTATGAAAATTATCAAAATTTTTCATACATATGTTATGATATGATTAATTTATGAAAACTAGTATGCAATTTTCTCATGCAACAGTATGCGGCATCTATCATTTGATTATTTATTTTTCATGTAACTGTTTCATGTTTGTCATCTTTTATTGAAATTTAAATATTATACATCTATGTGTAGAACCAGAAATTCTCACAAATATCAATTAATTTGATATTTATATTTGATTTGAAATTCATTTTAATGTTACAATGTCATGTGTCCCTATAGGATCATACAAAAATTGTAATTACATGGATCCCTGAAGGACCATGTAGAAGTTATGAATAATGTGTTCCAATTAAGACCATGCAAATTTTATTCTATCCCTGAAGGATCATGTAAAATTCTGATTTTTATTTTATCCCTGAAGGACGACAAAAATTATTACATGGATCCTTGAAGAATCATGTAAAAGATATGATTAAAAATGTCCCTGAAGGACTATTATTATATTGTATCTATGAAGGATCATACAAATTTTATTTTATTTTATCCCTGAATGACTGTACAAAAATTATGATTATATGAATCTTTGAAGGATCATGTAAAATTTTATTTTGTTCTATCCCTGAAGGACTATACAAAAATCATGATTGTTCGTGTCCCTGTAGGACCAAACAAAAGTTATATGATATATTTTTCGGGTCCTTGAAGGACCAAATAATAAATAAAAAAAGATCCATGTATCCCAGCAGGAACATGTAAAATTTTATTTTGTTATATCCCTGAAGGACTATACAAAAATCATGATTGTTCGTGTCCCTGTAGGACCAAACAAAAGTTATATGATATATTTTTTGGGTCCTTAAAGGACCAAATAATAAATAAAAAAAAGATCCATGTATCCCAGCAGGAACATGTAAATTATGATTAGATTTCATCATCATCATCATAATGAAGAGGATTTAAATATTAATACCTCATTGACAAAGGTCAACCGGCCATTATGCCTCAAATATGCTCTAGTTGTAGCAATATTGAGAGCATTAATTTTATATATTCTCGTTGCCGAACAACGATTTTTTTAAAAATATCATGTAACTTAACTGAATGGCATAGCATCATTACCCGAAGTAAATGCATTTTATTTTATGTACGCCATGGAAGTTGTGGTCATGAATGATGAAATCATGATTTATAAAGTTGAAAGTACAACAATCATAGAGTTTGTAAAATATCTCAAATCACTAGAAGTGATTTGCTATTAAACAAAAGCATAATTGAAGGGAAAAGGGTTGCAGAACAAACCCCTAACACAAGGAAAATGATTGTTATGTATTTGATGCTTTAAAAATATGGCCACGTACCTGATGTACGATCAGACTTTTATAATTTTTATAATTATAATTTTTCTTTGTTATCTAAAATCCATTTTTCTTACTTTCATATTTATCTTATTTGTTGAGTTTAACATTAATTAATGCAAATGATAATATTATTTTTGGTATTATAAACTTGGTCGAAGGCTCCAGAAGAGCAGATATCATGTTATCAAGAGATACAAAATTTTGTATCAACGATGCATTGTATTCATGTAGATCCAGAAAAAGTCTACTGAAGATACCTATCTTAACATATGCCATTTTAAAATTATGGAGTATCTATGCATTAATAATGTCTCATGCCAGAAGCATACATTAGAAAAGCTTTATGCTCTCTCCTAAGGGTTATTATAAATATCCATATTTACTCATATAAACTAGAAGTTCTATGATCTTTATGCTTTCACATGATCGCCTCGGATATCCATGGTACACGATGATGCATTGAACTATTCATTTGGGCATATACTAAAGAACTAGAAGATTCTTTTGCTCGATGATAGTTTTTACCGCATGATTTATGGATTTCCATTTTAATGAGACAATATTCCCGCCGTTAGGGAGAGGGAAGAACGTACCTGAAGTACGATCTGTTCCTGAAGAACAACAAGAATTATCGTGGAATACATCCACTCTGTCTTATCTAGACTCACGTACCGCTCAGCGTGAAAATCAAATTCCTAATGCACGCCAGATGCGTGATAGACCTATAGGTTCAAAAAAAAAAAAAAAAAAATTCAGCTCCCCAGAAGTGGAGATCAAATGTAAAATCATGTTCTAATAATGCTCCAGAAGAAGTTATACATAATGTTCCAGAAGAGATTATGAACAATAGATCCACTTTCTCTAAAACTCTAGAAGAGTATAATGTCCATGAAGAGAAACGAGTTCCAGAAGTGACTACACAAACTCTTGAAGAGGAAAAGGTACCTAATAATATTAAAATCTCTATATTTTATATGCATATAAGAGAAATGTGGAATCGCAAATAAATGATCATCGATGACATATTTATCATATAAAGTAGATTCTCTTTCTATTATAAGATATCTTGAACCATTGACAGGGGATGTTTTTACCGCTCGATTTACGGATTGTCATTTTGATGAGACAATATTCCCGTCATTAGGGGGAGAAAATCCGTCGCCAGAGAAAATCCGTCGCCAGAAGAACGACGTGAACTTATATGGAAAACTCCATCTTTGTCTCATCTTGATCCTCGCACTAATCAATGTGAAACTGAAGTGCAAAGAATCACTCATCTTCAAAGAATTGCGCATCAATTGCCAGATGCATTCAATGATGCAGCAAAAGTGATGAAATCACATATTCCAGCTGCTAATACTCCAGCTCGAATTAATGTTCCAATAGGAAAAACTGCTAATATGCCGGCTAATGAATCAACAAAAACACGCCTAAAGCGTGGAAGACCTATAGGCTCAAAAGATTCAGCTCCCCGAAGGAGAAAAACAATGAAGAATAATTCTCTAGAAGAGTATGAAACACTTGAAAGACCCACAATAATAACTCCTATAGAGGAAGAAGTCCCTGAAATGACACAAGTCCCTGAAGAGACTGACGTCCCTGAAGTGACGCCCGTGCATGAAGAACAAGTACATGGAAATGAAGAAATTTCCATAAATTATGCAAATTCACAAATATTGTGGGATCGAAAGCAAGTGCTTGTTGATGATATATTCTCATTTGCAGTAGCTACAGAAATCATTTCAGATAATGATTTAGAGCCACGTTCAGTGGATGAATGCAGACGAAAAAATTGTTGGCCACAATGGAAAGCTGTTATTCAAACAGAATTGGATTCACTTGCAAAACACCAAGTATTTGGACCAGTAGTCCTAACCCCTGAAGGTGTTAAACCAGTAGGATGTAAATGGGTGTTTGCGAGAAAACGAAATGAAAGAAACGAGATTGTTAGATACAAAGCTCGTCTTGTGGCACAGGGTTTCCTGCAGAGACCTGGGATAGATTTTGAAGAGACATATTCTCCTGTGATGGACACAATCACATTTCGGTATTTAATTAGTCTTGTAGTCTCAGAAGGACTTGACATGCAGCTAATGGATGTGGTTACTGCATATTTATATGGAAAATTAGATACCGACATTTATATGAAAGTTCCTGAAGGACTAAAATTGCCTGAAGCAAAACCACGAAATATGTACTCAATAAAATTAAGACGATCCTTGTATGGATTAAAGCAATCTGGACGAATGTGGTATAACCGTCTTAGTGAGTACTTAATAAAAGAAGGATATGTCAATGATCCAATATGCCCCTGTGTATTTATTAAGAAAATGGAACTCGGATTTACCATAATTTGCAGTATATGTTGATGATATTAATCTAATTGGGACTCCTGAAGTGCTCGAAAAAGCTTTTGAATATCTGAAAAAGAGTTTGAAATGAAAGATCTTGGAAAAACAAGATATTGTCTCGGCTTGCAAATTGAGCAAAGTTCAAATGGGATACTTGTTCATCAAACAACATATGTTGAAAAAATCCTGAAGCGTTTTAATATGGACAAATGTCATCCATTAAGTACTCCAATGGTAGTAAGGTTACTTGACCCCAAAAAGGATCCTTTTCGTCCAAAAGAAGATACTGAAAATCTTCTTGGTCCTGAAGTACCATATCTTAGTACAATTGGTGCCTTATTATATTTGGCCCAATGCACTAGACCTGACATTGCATTTTCAGTTAATTTATTGGCCAGATTTAGCTCTGCACCAACTCGAAGGCATTGGAATGGTGTGAAGCACATTTTTCGTTATCTTCGTGGAACGTCAGACATGGGTCTATTCTATGCAAATGATTCCAATAATGGTGCACAACTAAAGGGTTATGCAGATTCAGGATATCTTTCAGATCCTCACAAGGCTCGTTCACAAACAGGCTATGTATTCACTTGCGGTGGCACAGCAATCTCTTGGCGATCTACGAAACAGACTTTGGTCGCCACGTCTTCTAACCACTCTGAGATTCTTGCACTCCACGAAGCAAGCCGGGAATGCGTGTGGATAAGGTCTTTGGTTCATCATATTCGTACTGCATGCGGACTATCTCTCATTACAGATGTTCCAACAACTATATATGAAGACAATGCAGCATGCATTGCTCAAATCAAAGGGGGATATATCAAGGGTGATAGAACGAAGCATATTTCTCCAAAATTCTTTTACACTCATGAGCTCCAGCAGAGACATGAAATTGATGTTCAACAAATTCAGTCAAAGGACAATCTTGCAGATTTGTTTACTAAAGCTTTGTCGACATCAACATTCAAGAAGCTGGTGTATGAAATCGGGATGCGACGAGTTTACGACCAAAATTCTTGAAATCTTGTACTTATGAGGGGGAGTAATTTTTGATGACATTTTGCGAACTGTACTCTTTTTCCTTCGCCTAGGTTTTTGTCCCATTGGGTTTTCCTAGCAAGGTTTTAATGAGGCAGTGTCAAACGCATACACTATTATACGATTAAGTTACATTGTACTCTTTTTCCTTCGCTTTGGTTTTTTCCCATTGGGTTTTCCAAGCAAGGTTTTAATGAGGCAATTTTCTTAGCGTGGTGGTCATCCAAGGGGGAGTGTTGTGAATATGGTGGATAACCACCACTTCTCTAACCTATAACCTCCCCCACTCTTCAACTCCATAACCTCCCCCACTCTTCTATTCCATTAACACTCCCATTAGTGCCCCACTATCTCCCCCTCACCTCTATAGACTTGTAACTCTCCACCTTTGGGATTCCTCTATGCATCCTATAAATAGAGGGGTTCTCTCTTGTATACAACCAACAAAGTGAATAAGAATCTCTCTCTACTTCTCTTCTCTATATGCTTGTATGTGCTTGATTTATATACTCTTATATATCATATTCTATTTAGTTTACAACAATAATATATTAATATAGACTTAAAATAAGGTCGGTTGCTGCCTCCTGTCACCGGGTTGGATGCGTGCCGGATCATGCCGGACCCGGATCCGATGGCAGAATTGCATTTGCCAGACAAAGATCCTAGAGACCCTCTATCTGCAGGATACATCGCTGTTAACCTATATTGTAGCCGATTTTATCTTAAAAAATTTAATTAAAAAGATATTTATATCCATCAACAAATCTAAAAATTATATAAGCATGTTTAGAATTATATTCAATCTTATTATCCATCAATAAATCTTAAAATTAATTAGTTTGTTTATATTTACATTTAATCTTACTATCTTATTGATTTTAAGTTTTAGTGTTTTGTGAATGTTTATTAAAGATTTAAATAGTGATTTGGATGAAATAAAAAAAAGTTGGTTTCACCAAATATTTTAGCCGATTTTTCCCTTGAAATTAATTTAGAATACACGTATATCCATTAATAGATATTTGTTGTATTTGTAATATGATAGATTTTATCTCACAAAAATATTATTTTAGATCTTATCCGATTTTAATAGATTTTAATTAATAAAATATCATAAAATCAATTTAAATTTAATATTCATTTGATTGTTAATTTTCATAACAGATTATGAATTTCAAAAATCTATTGATTTTTTTGAAGGAATAACGCAAATAATAAGACGAAGAAATAATAAATTCTAGGGAAAAATCCATATAACCCCTCAAAACACCTAGTAAATCCAATAACCCCATGAATAAAATTTATAGATGATGAATATTTTGTGAATATTGTGTTTGATCCTAATAGAAAACACAGTATACAAAAAAAAAACCCTACAATGTGTTAAAAATGTGAAAAATCTTATATAAATAATGATTTTACCCTCCAGGGTTTTATAATATATCTAGAGAATGTAAAATTATCATTTTTATAAGATTCTTAATATTTTTAATACATTGTAATGGTTTTTTAGTATATTGTGTTTTCAGTCAAGATTAATCAAATAAAATATTTATAAAATATTCATCATTTATTAACAAAAAATTTATTCATGGGGTTATGTGGATTTACTAGGTGTTTTCAGGGGGTTATATGAATTTAAAGAAAAGTCAAGGGGTTATATGGATTTCAGTTAGATTTCAGGGGGTTGTATGGATTTTTTCTTAAATTCTAATAATAAGTCTGAATTAATTATGTGATTACAAATCTAGAATCCCTAGGATCTCAACAAATCTTTTTAAATATCTCAAATCACAATTAAATCCTAACTAAATCCAAATTCAAACTAAAATTCACATACTAAATAAAAACATAAAATCATATCTAAATAATAACTAAATATTAAGTAATCTTTTTCTGAATAATTGGGATTATTTAATATTTAAATATTATTTCAGATATGGTTTTTGGTTTTTATTTAGGATGTGAATTTTAATTTGAATTTAGATTTAGTTGTGATTTAAGAGATCTACAGATACTTGTTGAGATTCTACTTATGTTAAGGATTCTATGTTCTTGTAATCACATAATTAATTGAGATTTGATGAATATAATTTATTTATTTTTTCTATTGTATTCTTTTATCTTAGGATGATTAAAAACTAAATAGATTTTTTTATCATTTTTTGTATTCTTAATAATCAACATATTAATTGAAATTCATCGTCCTGGTATTACGAATCAAATAGCAATTTTTTAAAAATACATTGATGATATTAACAATTTTTCAAAAAATGTGTATTTACATTGAATTGAAAAGAAAGTTTTAAATTACATTAAGTATGATTTTAATTTTGAAATTATTTTTTTATGTAATAATGAAACTCCTACAATATCAAGTAAAATTTTAAGTAATATTTGAATAGTAGTGTAACCTACAATAAAACACTATACAATGCATTTGACTAGCCAGTTTATTAAATGGGTTAGTGTTGAAAAAAAAAGACACGAAACAACAAAAACTCGACACGTGAGCCATTTTACATACACTAGAACACACTAGAATGTACTCTCTTTTTTTAGCCGGTCAAGTGTCAACAATATGTTTGTAAGCGACTCCTTTATAAACTATGAGGTGGAATAAAGGGTTAAAATAAAAAAAATAATTAAATTAAATCACATATTATTTCATATAACATAAAAAAAAAACATGAATAATTATTCATATTTTGAAAAAAAAAAAATTAAAATATTTTATTTTAGATAAAAGGTGGAATAGATTTTATCTTCATTTTTTAATCTTATTTTGTAAGAACAACATTTATGATTCTCCTTCTAAAAAAACAAAAACTAAAAATTTTATAAAGCAAAAACCAACAATATTAATGCTTTTTTAATAGAAATGATGATTTATTATTTTTTTAGAAAAATTGAGATTATCCCATATTTTACATCATGTTATCCAAATGTAAAGTTAAAGTTAAAAACACATAAAAATAATAAAATGCATTATCAAATATAAATATAGATAAAAATAACAGTATTTTTATCCTTATAAATTAAACTAATATATCTTAAATATTTATCCATTTATCGAACTAGACCTTGTTTGTTTGAATTTTAGTTAACGAATAACTCCATAACTTTTATTAACTTTTTAAAATAACCCATCATTAATATTAACTTTCACAATAATAACAAATAAACAAACAAAAAAAAACATTTATTTTTATTTTACTACTTCATAATTAAGGGAGAGATGTTCCTATACCAGCCTAAGGGCCTTTCTTTAAAGAGGGACCCCAAATCCAAGAATTTTATTTTTATGTTAAGTTTTTCACATTAAAATTAAGGATAATTTTACATCTAATCCATTTTTCAGCCTTAAATTCAATCTACAAGTGTTTTAAATTTTTTAAAAATAGTACAATTCATCTGATGAGGTATGTGTTTTTTTTTAAAATAAAGCATATACTCTAACGAATTGTATAGATGTATTTATAAAAAATGTGAATTTTTTTTATCGAAACATATACATTGCTAAAGTGAGTATATACTTTGATAATTTTCTATCGACGCATATGAGACTGGAATTGAGGCTGAAATAAAAATTGTGTGTAACAACACTCTAAAATATTTTTTTTTAAAATAACTTGAATAAGTGTTCCTATTTATTTTAAAATTTAAATTTATAAGTTTTCTTTGAAAATGTAATTTTTGTTTACATCATTATGCAAAGTATTTTTTTTGTGATTCTT
Organism: Acorus gramineus; assembly: GCA_030737835.1. NCBI lineage: Eukaryota > Viridiplantae > Streptophyta > Magnoliopsida > Acorales > Acoraceae > Acorus > Acorus gramineus. The sequence goes on along the minus strand of CM060852.1, from coordinate 6,805,990 downwards.
AAAAAATCTCATCTGTATCTTAATATATTTTTAGTATATTCCTATTTCATAGGGATTATTTATTTTCTATTAAAAAAAATGATTTTATTTTTGTGATTTTCTTTTTAAAAAAAGAAATCGATGAGGTTTTTCTTGTTGTATTTTATTTTTTAATTATTATTATCGTTTTTTTACTTAGTTTTAATTTTTTTTATTACTAATATGATTAAAATATTAATTTAAAATTTTTAACATATATTTATATAAAGTTTTATTTTATGAGTTGATTTAAGGTCCTTTTAAATTTTTTTTATCGCAGGACCGACAGTAGGGTTACAGGCGCGAGAGACCGAGACAGCTCAACAGCATCCTCTGTTTCTAATAAATTTGATGTTACGCAAGTTGCCTGTACTTTTCAGATGCAGAGAGTGCCCCTCTCTCCTGATTAGAGGAGTCATAGCAGGATACACGTGTCTTCCAAGCTGAACTTAACGTGGTCGGCTCGATGCGCTTGTTGGAAAATTATGCAGTTGATAAACACATCAATAATAAGACAATTTCTATATTAATATAAATTTATATATAAGTCATCAAGAATTAAAATTAAGGGAAGTACTCTGTAATAGGTCCCCTCACACACAGGTCGGTTGTCGGCTCCTCTTCCTGTTAGAGGGAGAGAAATATGATCGCATGTTTTGTTAATTTTAGGTTTCCTTTTTTTTTTTTTTTAGAGAATATGATTCATTTATAACTGATAATAAAAAGTTACAAAGAGTTCTGTAAATCAAAGATGAGATGGGTCACAAAAGATTTGCAACTCTATCCATATGTACAAAATAAGAAGGGAACATGCAGCAGAAAAATCTACAAGCAAAAGGGGGGAGAGAAAAAGTGAGACACTCAAACAGAGCGCTACATCGCAACAAGTAAACCACCTCTGATGAAAGAACTAGCTTTGCCCCCACAAATTCACACCCCTACTCCCTGATGAGTAACACAGTAGTTAGTGGATTTTTAAGTCTAGTTTGATAAATGGATAAATTTTTAGAATAAATTAGTCTAATTTATGGAAATAAAAAATCTACTATTTTTATCCATATTTGTATTTGTTAATGCTTTTTATTATCCTCATTTTTTATGTTCTTATCCTCAATTTTACATTTGGATCAAATATGAGATAACTTCAATTTTTTTAAAAAAAATATCAAATCTATTATTCCTATTAATGGGAGTATTAATATTGTTTAGTGGAACACATTTTTTTTTTTGAGAAGAGTAGTCATAAATGTTGTCTCAATTTTCCTCATTTTTTTTTGTGAAAAATAGAGATAAAAAATTGGGACAAAGTCTGTTCCATCTTTTACCCAGAACAAACTATCCCTATTTTTTATTTTAAAATGTGAACAATTGTCCATATTTTATCCCTATTTTTTTTTATGCCATATGGGATAATAAGTGATTTAATCCAATTTTTTTATTATCCCAACTCCTTATCCATATGCCAAACTAGGCCGTTTGGATATGAATTTAAGTAAAATTTTTCAAACTCAGATTCAAAAACTTTTTTAACATTTAGCTTTTCAAACCACAATCTTCCTTTTTAAATAAAAAATCTTGCTATTAAAAATATAATAAAATATAGTTTTTTAAAAGTTGAGTTTGAAACATAAGATTTTAAAAATCTCAGTATTTCAATCTCATATCTAAACACACTCTTAGAGGTTCTCAAAATAGAATCGTTGTCTACAGAAGATTATCCCATTTCTTGTGTGCCATAAAACCCATAAAACTACTAGAAAAACTAGCATCGTCACCCTCGCACCAACACTACCAACACTACGGTCCCCCTTTGAGGAGGCCCTCCCAAAGTTGTTGAGCAGTTAGGCACCCACAAAATAGGTGGTCAATTGTCTCCTGCTCCCCATCACACGGTACTTACACAATGCTGTGGCTCAAGTGGCCTCCAAAAGTTTTTCAATCCCGTTATGATATAATTATGAATCACGCATCACGCATTCGTAATGGAAAGAAAGAGAAGACGAGTGGTTGTTGTACTGTTTGTTTTGGATATGAGGGTTTCAATTTATAGGTAAAGTAGTGTCTTTTGGTTCAAATGAGACACCCTTTCATGAATGGGGAGTTACAGGAACCATCCGATCAGTACTCCAACGTTTCCACGCGATCGTGCAGTCCAGATCGTCCATCACAAGATGCATCCCACCCAACGGCACCCCTTGGTGAATATAACCACCAACTGTCAATCCAACGGTGCAGCGCGTGCACCACTCCGTATCAAAGATCCACCATAAGGTGTCCACCAAAAAGACTTTACTAGAATAGATTGAGCTCTCTTTATAAACACTTAAAACCTTTTATAAATAACTGAGATTAAAGAATATGACGACTTTCATCTTCTCACAGGGAGACCACTAAAACCCAAAAAATTAAATTCAAATTTAAAAAAAACCCAACACCCAAGATTTCAAGACTGATATCAAGTTCCAGATCACCGCCGTCGCAGCCCTCCGAGAGGCGGCAGAGGCGTATTTGTTGGGTCCTATCTTTTCGGCGCCTAAAATAAGTGCTAATGAATAATTAAATCCAGTCATGATTTCAGATTTTTTTTTTTTTTTTAGCAATTTGCTAACATTGGTTCATCCATATTTTGATTCGCACTTCAAATAGAACTACCGTTTGGCGTTCACTCACTTGTCAATCCATTAGAACAGTAAAAAAAAAATTAAGTTTGGAATCGGCTATTTATATATTCATTCCTAAACAATGCATGTCAAATTTCTCTTTCCACGTATCAAAACTAGATTCTCAAAAATAAATTTTTTTTGCTTGAGTTAGAATAAATTTTCATTGTATTTTAAAAATATGATATATCTGCTGTTAGTTAACATGATCTCAACTAAATATCTTAAAAGTTAAAAAAGATTAAGAAAAATATAAAAAAATCATTTAAAGATCCAAAATATTTAAATCATTTTTTTAAATTTTCAAAAAAACGTTTATCTATGCCAGTCGTGCATACAATCTACATCCAACTCTAAGCATCATATTGGATAAAGAATTAAGTTATTATGAGATTTATAATTATTCTAATATAAATAAAGATAAAGGATTTTTTTTTGTTTTAAATTATTCTCGTTAGAAACGTAATAATAAAAATTTTGTTGTTTGAATAAAACGTGAATAAGATATGAATAAAGATTTAGTAAGAGCGGATGACATTTGATTTCAATAGGCCTACACATTCTTTTGTGTTGGAAAACCTAAAATAACTTAATTCTAGAGGTTTATTGAAATTCATATACCACTTTACACTAGTTAATTCTAATATATAGATTTTCATGTATTTTGGTCTTTCAAACACTTATTTTAAGATTATTCTGATTAATTCTTATTTATTCTGGATCTTATTCTTGAATAAGGGGACTCAATTTGACCTCCTTTGAGGATGAGTGAATGAGATTTGATTAGATCTTCTCAAACTTAAAGATCAAAACAGATTTGATTTAGATTTATTAGATTGAACTCCTTCCGAACTGAAGCCTGTTAACCATGAAAGATAATGCATAACACCTCACCGCAAAGTGCGCGCGTAAAGGCGTATTCTCCGTCCATCTGGTGCACCCTCGGCGCTCTACCAATCTAATCCGTCTGATCAGTGGATTCCATTATCCAACCCCACGAGAAGTGCAAATCGGTCATTCGATCGAATCATAATAATCGTCCCCCAAATCCCCCTTCGTTATCCCCGTCTCCAAACAGCCAAAAAAAACTATTCCATGGCTTCCAAACCCTTCCCTCCTCTCCTCCTCCATCTCCTCCTCCTCCTCTCCATATCCTCTCCCGCCGCCGCCAGAAACCGCCACGTCATCACCTTCCGTCCTCCCTCCTCCCTCCGCCCATCGAGCCTCGCCTGGGATCCCTCCGCCCAGCACTTCCTCGTCTCCACCCCCTCCTCCGTCCTCTCCGTCTCCGACGCCGGCGTCGTCGAAACCCTAATCTCCCTCACCCCACCTTCCTCCGCCCCCACCTCCCTCGCCGTCGACTCCCCCCGCCGCCGCCTCCTGATCGCCACCCCCTCCTCCATCTCCGCCTACGACCTCCCCTCCCTCCGCCGCCTCTTCCTCTCCCCCCTCCCCTCCCCCGCCTCCGCCCTCGCCGTCGGCCCCGACGGGTCCGCCTACGTCACCAGCGCCACCTCCAACCTGATCTGGAAGGTCAGCATCGAAGGAGACCCGTCAGTCCTCTCGGAGTTGTCGCCGGCGATCCACGGCGGGGGACTCGACGGGATCGCCTTCATCGGGAATGGGTACCTCCTGGCGGTACAGAAGTCCACCGGAAAGGTCTACCGGGTGGACGCGGAGGACGGACGGGCGCGGGAGGTGATGGTGGCGGGCGATCTGAAGGGGGGGGCGGCGATCGCGGCGACGAGAGAGGGATCGGCGGTGGTGGCGGCGGAGGAGGCGGTGTGGGTGGTGAAGACGGGGGACGCGTGGGGGGAGGCGGGGGTGTATGATAAGGTGGGGTTGGAGGGGTCCACGGGATTGGCGGTGGCGATCAGAGAGGGGAAGAAGGGGTATGTGTTGATGGAGAGGGGTAGTTTGGGAAAGGAGGAGGAGGGGTATTTTGGGATAGAAGAGACGGAGTGGGGGAGAGACAGGGAAGATGGGGAGATGGTTTGGGTGTTTGTGTTGCTTGGGCTTGGGATGGCTTACCTCATGTTTTGGAGGTTCCAAATGGGGAAGCTCGCCAGGGAACTTAACAAGAAGAGGGCTTGATGTAATTTTTTTTTCTTTCTTCTTCTTATTATTATTATTATTGTTTTTGTTATTTAAAAATTTTGAATGTGGTTTGTATTTGATGGAGTATAATTGGGGAATTACACCAAAAAGAAAAAAATGTTATGTATTGCAAAATGCAGTCTGGTGGATGGAGAAACTCCCATGCTGATAGGCTAGCTGTGCACCGCTCTTTTAATGGGTGATGAGATGGTCCGTCCTCGTGATCTTTTGGATGGACTTCAGAGAGGTTGGTGGGTGGTTCACAGTCGAACTTGAATAAGATAAATTAAACTCTGATGGAAAAGTAGCTTTTAAAATAAAGCTATTTTTTAAGATAAGTTTAGACATTGATTTTTTTAAAATATATTTTTTTTTAATTCAAGAATCAATATTTGAAAGGAGTTTAATGTTTGACAGAGAAAGTTACTTTTTAATTCAAAAAATCAATTCCATAAAAAAATCGTTGTTTTTGAGTTTTTTTAAAACACAGATTTCGAGAAAAAAATTAAAAGGAATCCAGCTTCTGATTATGTAAAAAGCTATCCTGTTTGGCTTCACGATTTTAGCTTTTCAGTTTTTTAAAAAACAAAAGCGCACTCAAACGGGACCTTAAGCTGTCTCCCTTGTATTTTGCACATTTTATGTATTATTCAAGTTTTTCAAATTTCTAGGAGAGGAGATGTCCTCATAGTCTTTTTAATGTATTCTGTGATCTTTGAAAGACATTAGAAATTTCAGTGAAGCATATGCATCGTACGAGATATATATTTCATTAAAAAAAAATTACATTTTTGTAAAAAATAAAATATAGTGAAACATATGCATCGATACGAGAAATGGTTTGAGAATTGAGACACATTGTATATGCTTTAGCTTATTTTAAACTGTGATTTTTTTTTATGCATAATGGGAGAAAATATCAGGCTGGAACTTGGAAGTGAGTCCCCAGTTAAGAATTTGGAAATAATTCAGTAGGGGAAATTTTCACAATTCGGTATTGGGAAAAAATCAGAAAAAATTTAGACAAAAAAAAAAAAAAACACAATAACAAAAAGTTAATTATGACATGCCAAGCCATTCATATCATTCAAATTCATGAACTTTGAGTAATGTTAAAACATCAAAACATGGCAAAGACTTTTGTGCTCAAGTTATAACATCAAAAGTTAATCAGGAATTTTCCCCCTTTCTGGTTTTATGTCCTTTGCACAAGCAAAATCATATTATGCATTTAATACAAATTTAATTTGTTTAATACATTAATTATTGACAATGCGTGTAGTGTTAATGAGACATGATTGAGACATGATTTAAACGAGAATTAAACTTCTCACAGAAAAGTACACATTTAGTATGCGAATTAATCAATAACTTGGAGCATTAAGTAACAAGGATCTCAACCAAAATCTGGCTAGTGACAGTATTGATAAATGCTAGTACATAGCCTTTTGTGTACTAGTCCTTCATTGTAATATTTAAGATAAATTAATTGTATAGGTCATGGAAGAAAATGAGGTAAAGATCACCCGAGTAGAAGTCCATGGTGGATTTGGAGCATGCCACCCTTATAGATCAGCTTGCTGGTGGAGCAGTGGGCTCAGGCTCTGGCGCCACCGCTGTTGAGTGAACATTAGGACTGTGAGTGTTGTCGAATCCCCACAGTTTGGCAGATTTTATGTCATCCTTCGCCATGAGTCTTGAGAACTCCTCGTGGTCGTATGGCGAGTTATCTCTTCCCCCAAGCTCTGTTGGGAGGATATCAATGTCAAAGTGTTGCTGCATGAGCTCCATGCTCTCCGCATTCTTCGGGTAAACAAATTTCACTTTCTGGAATGTTTTGGAATCCAAGAAATATTTGATAATCTGCGATGCAAATGTATAGATAATTCAGTCTTGAACTGAAACATCAGAAAAGAAAAATAATGGGAAGCAAAGATTTTCCACGAAAAAAAAAGAAAAACAAATACTGGGAAGCATAGATTTTACATGAAAATTCATTGAGTGGTAGTTGTCGGATGAGTTATCAGAACATTGAAGCAAAAACCAAGCGAAAAAGAAAAAAAAAATTGAAGCAAAACATATTTTGGATTTGACAATTTTACTGAAGATAATATTATAGCAAATGTAAGGTCATGATTTGATGTCATTCAAAAGTGCAGGTGTTTCAAAATTGCAGGTGCAAGGTCATAATTTTTGAATGTCAGTCAATATTCATTTTCCAAATTCAAACCTATCTTTCCAGAGAGAGAAACTAAAATTTTAGAATTTCCTGAAGAGGCACTTATTGGATGTAAAACAGGATGCTTCATTGACCAGATTTTAAGGCTGAGTGACATTCTATGTCCATGCGTTGTAGCCATAACACATGCCTACCCTAATCCTTGATATTTAGGCTTCCTGGATTTACTGAGACTGACATTCCTTATCCAATACCATATACATATCGGCATCCTTATTGCATAATCTAAAAGAGAAATGAACGAACATGTGTTCTCCTTTTATTTCATAGCTGTGCATTCATGTAATCAGCCTTCTCTGTATAAAGATGTGTATATTTGTATCATTGTATGGCTCTAACACAGACACAAGTGCAAGCTCAGAGAGGGGGGAGGAGAGAGAACAAACCTTCCAAAACGTCTCGAAGATCCGCGGTGGACTGTAAAGGAATGCTGCTGATAGCCTCTCAGGGTAGTGATTTTGTAAAATATTTATAGTCTCTCGAGCAGTCCTGTTGGGTACTGCATTAGAGAAAGACCACCCAGTGAAGTCTATCAACCACACCATCTGCTCTTGTTCATCTGGTAAGTTCAGGATCGCATTCTCCAGAAGGTACACAAGATGACGAAGTTGATTGTCATGTGATGAGGTATTCTGCATTAAAAATGCATCTCCCTTCAGAATTGTTTTTCTCCCCATCCACAATTTTTTTTTTTGTGAAGTGACATGATAATAGTTCAGTTCCAAACCTGTTTTCCTGGTCTAAGCACAAGAACTGGCCTCCCTCCTCGGTCATGAAAGCTTGCCCTGTATAGTTTTCCTGTTTCTCCTTCATGAGCTACCTCATGCTGAACAAAACAATGTTACAGAAAATAAAATAATGAATTCTTTCTGACAGCTTAACATAACAGACTAAGGCCCCACTTGGAACCAATTGTCAAACTGATTTTGTTTATGCAAACTCAATTTCTAGATGGATTCAGAACGGCTTTTTTAAACTTTAGCTTTTGGTTTCATGTGTAAAGCCAACAAAACAGAGTTTGAAAAAGCTAATTGAAAGCAGACTTTATGAAAAAGTTGGTTGAAAGTAGATCTTATGAAAAATCTGGACCAAAGTAGATTTTGTGAAAAAGCTGGCTGAGATCAGATTTTATGAATAAGATGTTTTCAAAAATCTGTTCCAATTGGGACCTATGTGTAGTAGCTTACCCAGCGGATCTCTTCCGGCTTATAGGTCGATCTCCACTTCAGTGTTTCTTGCAGCATTTTCTTCGACTTATCAACATTCCAGTTCCTGGCCTCCAAATATCTCCTCAGGCATGCATCAGTGCAGAACTGCAAATTACGTCCAGACTGCGGTCCGATAGCCACTCTAAGCTCATTGACCTATGTTGAGGAGAATTTTTGTCATGTGCTCTAAATGGAGTGGTATAAAAGCAGTGATGTCAACAGTGTTCATTATATTATCTAGCGGTTAAATTATATTCCTCAGTTCTGTCAAGATATTCTTGGAACAGTATTAGCATAACAAGGATAATTTTTTTGAAGAAAAGAATAACAAGGAAAATTGTTTCCCAAAATGAATAAAACAATCTCAGTGGAATAGAGTCAATCCTAAATTATTCGCATAAATGCTTCAGTGAGAAGGAAAATGAAATTCAATGTGATGGTGACACCATGAATGAGATTCAAATACATAATATATAATTTACCAAAAAAAATCAATACAGATGATATATATATCATTGAGGCAACTAGCTGATGGCCACACTGTGTCATCCAGATGGCTCAAAAAAATCCTTGCAGATAATTAGTGGTTAAAAAGATAGTTCACATAACACTACTATAATTAGTGGTTAAAAAGATAGTTCACATACCACTACTGGGGGCACACTGCAAACTCAAGCAAAGGATATTGTTAAATGGTGCAGTTACACACAGTCCCACTCACAGTGTCGCATGCAGCCCCATATATGCCCAACAAGGTACATATCATTAAACAAAGCATGTAGTTTTTCAATTCTTCCATATGTGGTTTCATACAAGTCACTGGAATATGTTAACAAAAAAATCAAAGCATGTGAGAAGTGCACGTGGGGTAATATGCGGGAATGTCCCTAAAACTTTCTACAGTTTAATATCATGCAGAGTTTGATTAGATTTTTTTTTTTTTGGCCAAATCCTGATTGAACAATCCGTGGTATATACACTAGATGAGAAATCCCACACCCTACTTCACAGAGACAGTAATGCTAACATGACTCTTATTTATGTTGTTACAAAATAACAAAAAGGAAAAAAAACCAAAAACCAACAAAACAGTGCCTGAAAACTTGAAGCAGGAAAATTCAAAATATATGGTGTTCTTGCAAATAAAAAAAGGATAAAATCTCAAATTCACACTTAGTTCATCAGTCTTGCATTTGGATGAGGAATTACTGTTTACCATGTATATAACAAATCATCTACTTATAAGTGATTAATTTTCTGTGTAGTTCACCAAATGTGTGTCTGCAGCTGTGAAATGAATCCCATAGGATGTAACGTTCAGTCAAATTGGCACATGCTCAAAGTGTAATGTTGTCTGATACATGGCCCATTTTTTGTTTGTGTTACAAACTCAAGGGAAAAGAAAGGACCCACCCCTTAACCCAAAATATATATACATATATGTGCATGAGAAGCTGATATATAGGGAGTCATAATATCTCGCCAAGTACATATGAAGTCAGTGAAATCTGATACCTATGTGTGAGAAATCTGATATGAGTTGGATTGTCTATGACACTTCATTCTTTATATTTAGCTTTGGATGCGTAGAACTGATCCTAAACAAAGAGCATTCTTCCACATTCCATGATTGAAATTGATCTATTGCAGATGATATTCGAGTTCAATATGCTAAAATACCGTCAATGGAGTGTCCTCAAGAAGAAAAAAAAATTGCAGGAATCTTGCAACGTAATGGCAATGGCTTTTCAACCAGTGCCAATAAATCTTCAACGAGAGAAGGTGGGCACCCAAGGATTTTTTTAATATGGTGAGTGCTCCAGAATTTTGGTGACTATATGAGAAGCATTACTTGATTGCGAAAAAGCAATAACACGCAGATTTTCAGAAACAAGGAAATGCAACTTCATGCGCCCATTCTAATCAACTACCTTTTCCTCCGGATGCATCTGGTCATGTTCACGATGATCATTACTGCTGTGCTTCCTTCGAAACATGGTGACTGCTTTCTATGCCAATAACAAAAGCAAACCTACAACAGAAAACAGGGACAATAAGTTTGTGCGACGAATATAAGATTCAACAATATTAAGAAAAAAGAACACGATTTATCAATGAAGTATCTTTGAAGAGGTCTAATATAATTATGCATTGAAAGCAACGAAAGAACACAAAAATGAGCTCATACGAGTATCACAAACAAGGAGGTTCACATGAATTTCGCATTTGGGTGTGAATGTTGATGTAGCAATGATCAAATATAAACACCCATAACCATATTAAATTAAGGAAAGCATCAGCTGGACTCAAACCTATGGAACTTCAGTGCTTGGCAAGTTATCCTATCCACAGATTATGAATTTAAACACACTGTAGCAAAATATGTTCCCAAAATCCAAATCTCTCCATCAATATCTACTGATACCACAGATCAACAACACCCCTTCCGACATACCGATTTCATTACAATCTAGAAGAACATGTAAAGAATTTGATGTTTCATGAAATATACACAAGCAATATTCAGATGTGGGTGGCTCAGTCTGTTAGTCTTGAATTTAGGCCCCCAAAGATCTCATATCCTAAAAATTCATGAGTTTACAGAGATCTATTCAATCTAAAAGTTTTAAAATTGAAACAAAAAATCTATACGAAGGCCTTTAGATTCCCTGTAACACTAGAAGGAAAAGACATCCACTAGCCTGTTCAAAAGGGTTGATAAGAACCAAATAAAAATCCAAAAGAAAGAAATATGAAGAACCTTGATTCATAATCAGAAGATCAATCATTATAATAATAATTAAAAAAAAAACAGAAATACCAAGTGAAAAAATAAAAAAAAACAAAGGGAACACAGAGATAAATCTGGAACATACAGATATAACAATCCATCTATTCCTCTCTGACCCACTTCATTTTTTTTTCTTCGTATCAGCAAACGAAAAAAAAAAAAACCCATACATTAAAAACAGAAATAATCCAACACAATATTATTAACCTTCAAAAACACAAACAATAGGCTTGATTGTTTGCTGTTGCCAGTACCACAAAAAAATCTTTATAAAATAAAAAATGCTAGAGAGAGAGTGAGGTTACCTGAAGCAGCAGGAGGAGAGGAGGGCTGTTGGTTGTAAGCAGTACTGCTTTTATTCTCTCTATAGGAAAGGACAAAAATTTTGTTTTTTTTTTTCTTTTTCTTTTTAGAGTCGGGCTTAAATGAGGACTGTTAAGTTTCTTTTTCCTTATTGAATGCTAATTAATTGTTTTTATTATTATTATATTATACGAAAAAATTCATACAGACCCTTTAAATTTGTCTTAAATCCATATAATCCTCTTATTTTTTTTAAAATTTATATAATCTCTTGAAAACACGTAATAAATTCAAATAACCTCTCAATAAAATTTTTATTAATAGATGATGAATATTTTATGCATATTTCGTTTTGTTAACCATGACTGAAAACACGATATACTAAAAAACCTCTACAATATGTCAAAAATACAAAAAAACTATATAAAAATGACGATTTTATCCTCTCTGAATATATTATAAAGCTCTATCTGAAAAAATAAAATCATCATTTATAAAAGATATTTCACTTTTTTAACATATTATAGGTCTTTTTGGTATGCTGTGTTTTTTAACAGGGTTAACCAAAGATAATATTCACAAAATATGCATTATCTGTAAACATAAATTTTATTCAGAAGATTACTTGAATTTAATATTTGTTTTCAGGGGGTTATATGAATTTTAAAAAAAATCAGGGGGTTATATGAATTTTAATTAGTTTACAGGGGGTTATATGGATATTTCCCTCTATTATATTGGTCTCCTTTTCTCTCTTCCTGTTCCTCTTGACATTAATCGGCGTGGGTTCCAAAATGGCATTTTCGTGCTCTCTTGTTTCTAGAATGAGATGACTACATCACATGTGTCTACGGAGTAAGGACCACGGCGTATATTATTTGGCACAGTTGAGCATCTCCAATTTAAATTTCCAGGTAGCCTCATATTTGGAAAGAGATTTTTTTTCTGATTTTTTTATTATTATTATTATTAAAGGGAGTCGCTTCAATCATCCCCTTTTATTTTCTTTTTAATTATTAATATTATTTTTAATGTTATATCAAAACTTATTAATAAATGCTATTACTCATTAATAAATGGTATAAAAAATTATGTTATTTAATATATCTCATTTTAATTTTTAAAATTTGTAGATTTTAGGTATTTTAAAAAAAGGATAATGATTTGGAAGTGGTCTTTAAATTTGGAGGTTAAAATTCTAAATCTCTAAATCTGAAGGTCTATTTGGAGGAGGATTGGATTTGGAGCAAATCATCCTCCAAATTTGAAGATTTGGAGGGTGGTTGGAGATGCTCTTATACTCTAGTTTTTTTCACAGTTCAAAATATAGTTTTATATATCTCATTAAAAATCTAATGAAACATATACATCGTTAGTTATCTCGTTAATTTTTTTTTACATTTACTAAAAATGAGTTTATTCAACTCAAAATTAAACAATATACACATTTTTCAAAACATATACCTCATTTGACAATGTTTACTGTAAAAATGATTAAGTGTAACACTTTCTAAAAACATTAGATTGTGAACTGTCATGCAAAAAACAAAGGAAAATGTTACGCAATCTATTTTACGAGTCAAAACGCAGACCGCACGTGTTTTTATTTTTTTTAAATCATATACCTCATTTAATTATGTTTTTTTTTATGAAATATGTACTCTAATGAATTGAATGATACAATTTACAGAAAATATAAAAAAAAATTATCGAGTTATATATTTCAATACAATGAGTATAAAAGGCTAACGAGCTATATAAGACTGTATTTGAGACTTTAAAAATGATTTAATATAAAAGAGCTAAAAAAAAATTACACATTTCGTGGTGCAGTCCTCCCTCCCTTCTCCACGTCAGCCAAAATCTTGTCGTCCCATGCATTTTGATCATTTTACTAAAAAATTTCATGTTAGAAGTGACTATAATTTAATTTAATTTAAATTTATAATAAACCAAACCAACCAAATGCACCCCTAATTTGGGGTATCTAAACGAGGAAATGCAATGGGATAGTGACAAGAGAACAAACTTCTTTTAGGGGGGTGTTGGTAACTTAGAAAACTCAAAAATTTCATTAAAGTATTATTAATAAAAAAATTACTTATAATTTTTAATATAAAATTATTTTTTAAAAAAAAGCATAAAAAATACGTTTTTCAATAATCAAATATATTTAAATCACTTTATTCAAAATCTTATTTTTAAAACGTGTTTTTCCAACTCCAAAATTTGTGATCATTGAAATAAGCACCTATTTGGCTGCTCTATAAATTGCACAATAGTGAACCTGAGGTGGCGAATGCAATATTTACACTATAAAATAAATCTCTCAAAACTTTAGCAAAAAAAAAAATAATCAAGAATTGATCAGGAATTTGTGGTCATTAAAATAAGCATCACCAAACCAATCTAAAACAAGTCCTTCGGATCAAAATCTTTTCCTCCTCACCCACCGACAAAGGAGAAACACGTGATAGACCGACCCCGTCAGGCACCATAAAGTTTTCCGTATTGTGTGCTCAAATTGTCCATACGAGGCCTTCCAGGAAACCGATTTTGACTTGTTTCGTTGGCACAAGACAAGTCACTGCATCAACAACAGATCAAGCTCTGTAATTATGAATTAATAGAAAACCAAAATAGTGGGCATGACAATGGTTCCCACCCACCAGATTTGATGGTCCAGACTTATTACAATATAAATAATATAAAAAAAAACTGATAAGTGTGATATTTTAGAATGAAAGGGGATTGCATAATCTTGAGATCTACAGCAAAAGATTTTTGTAGACTTGTAGACTTGAGAGAGTCAATTATCATTGAATAGAAAAATCTTCTTCACAGAAAAGTCTCACCAGTGACATCAACATGTAAATTAAATAAAAAAAAAAAAGTGAAATTTTGATTTCCCGAGATACAAAGATGCTTGGTTTTAATTAAACCAAGTAAATTTAGTTCAAAATCAGAAGAGTTATCTGGGATCCATTGGTTGACTAATCCTGAGATAAACCATATTTTCCTGGTTTCAGAAGGTTCACACCCACAGGTTGGATTAAAACTAGAGAAAAGTCAAGCAGCCGCGGAGAATAATCCATTATCTACGCCATCTCTTCATATCAGTCTCCTGTGTCTCTGAGCAGAGATCTGGAGAAGTTCAGGGAGGGAAAAAAAAAGAGAATAGAATGGAGGAGTCATTAAATTGCTTCAAATTCCCGTCAAGAGACAGCTATAACTCAGGGAGATCAAAGAGCTCCAGACTTCTGATGGAGTCCCTCTCCTCGGAATGCATCGGACTCACAAGCTACCAGAAGGTGTCTCAGTCCATGACATTCCAAGATGATCATATAAAACAGGGGAGGAACAGAGCTTTGAAATTGCTGCGCTACGTGTTCATAAAGAATGATGGTGGTGACACAGAGGAGATCAAAGATGAAAAGGATTTGCAAACTCTGGAACAGAACATGGAGAAGATAAAGACGTTAGAGTCTCAAGAGAAGAACAGGGAGAAGAAAGCAACATCAGAATCTCTAGAGGAGGTCAAGGAGAAGAAGAGGAAGACATGGCGTCCTGATCCTAATAGGAGATGGCCCGTCCAGGGATGGTAAGCTGAAGCTTCAAATCGACAACACTGATCTCTGATTGTCAAAATGGAGTTTTGAACTTTCAGGGAGTAAACTGTGGTCACTGCCAGTGTCAAGAGATGGACCTGAATAAAGAGATGGACCTCTTCTGCCATTGATTTGAATTGTTTTGGTTGTAAATGAAATTGATCTCAGAATTCACGAACTCTGTATATCTTCTTTGTTTTTGTCCCTGCAATAAAACAAAATTTATTAACAGAACAAGAAAAGAAAAATGTCCATGTTATGAACACAGTATGAAAACAAACACCATAGATGTACTACTGGTTACAAGCCCTTCTAAATCTCTAGTTTATGCCACACAAAAATTGGCTGCATATGTTTTCCTTAGATTACCTTGCCCACCTTCCAGCATAAATGAAAGAAGAGCATGATCCAAGATGTGATGATTTATGTCAGACAAAAAGCTGCCGTTCTTTTTTCCAATCAGGTTACCTCTGTTCACCTTAAAGCATGACATGAAAGAAGGGCATGAGCTAAGCAACTCCATACATACGAACTTCAGTATCTAAGCATAAAAAAAAGATACTTCTCTTATTGTAATTTTAAACAAAGGTTCCAAATAAACAAAATGTGACATAATTAAACAATGTGAAATACATGGCTTTTTTCCCTTTAAAGTGGGCACCACCTGAAATGTACTAAGAATCAGAGGTAAAGTTCAGATAGCAGATAGGTAGACCAGGATTCTGCCAAACCAAAAAGATAAAATACAATAGAAACAAAAGGGAAAAGAAATTACATCTACCCTGCCTCAACTTGCATTTAGTTTTCTCTCCCTTGACATGCATAACAAAAACGGTCGCAAGGCAACTAATACCTCAATTATTTTGGCCACCTAATAATAGTTTCAAAAGTGCTCTCAAAATATAATCTACTCCCCCTGGTTATTACAACATTGTGGGTAAATCTCAAATGTCCCAGCAACAGATAATATAGAGATCTTCCAACTCAGGAGGAACAGTAAGCACACAGGCAAGCAAGACACCACCACCAGCAACATAAACAGAATGCGAAACAACTTTTTGTATAAAGATTCAGTACAGGTTTGATACAAACACAGAAGGTACAATTTTGTGGCATACCATGTTAACAAGATGACAAGCTACACAAATCTGATATAAGTATATAACAGCTCATATTAAAGTCAGTAGAATATTTACAATATGCACAATGAAGCACTATTTCTTATAATTATAGCCCTCCATCTAACCTTACAATACGTTCTTTAATCATGTAAAATGGTAGCACTGCTTAGCTCAAGATGAAGTTCTCTCCGTCAAGTGTCATCATCATCATTTGGAACCCTATTTGCGCGTCGGAACCAGGTATTGAAAGCCAAAACCAGGTGTTGGCAGTCCTCAACATTGCGGGAAGAGAAGGTGAGGCACTCCTGCAACAGTTTTTGCGCATCTGACATGGGAAGAGTTGATATAATCCTGAGGAACGTTTCTTCGAGCTCCTGGTAAAGCAGCTTCTGACCAGACGGTATAGGTGAAACATTGTCTCTGCAAACCTTCAGCACTGGTAGCCAGTCCCTGATGAGTTTCAATCTAACCTGATAAAATGAATAGAAATGTAAGATCCACCTGATTTATCTCAGTAGAGCAAGGTTGTAACACACACACACAAATTATTAATTGACTCATTGATAGGTAAAAAAAAAGAGTTGTAAATTCCATAGACATGCTGAGAGATAGCATCATTGATCATCATGATTATACCCAGATTGCATAACTTTTATGAGACAAGAAATCACCAAATGTAAACCTCACCACAGCATAGGTCATAAATAAATTTCTGCACGTCTGTTGTAAGCTTTGAGAGCCAAAGTAATGTTTGCCTTGTTCATCCTTGTTAGTTACATTAAAATATGAAAATGAAGGGCAATCATATCTACCATCGCAGCTTGCTGCTTTCAAGTAAATATTTTCATAGATACTTTGTTGAAGGAAAAGTTCAAATACTGCTTAAAATTGGTAAAAGGGGGTAGGACAACATTAACGGTTTCTGAGATTAGATAAAGAATTTTATGACTTGTGACAGAGCAGTCCACTGTGATGGCAAACCCAATGGCAAAAAGAAATTTAGCTACTCTGAACCGAGTCAAAACTTAAAGATATAGTAACTGAATCTTTGTTAAGGCTTCGGACCAGCAATAAATTCATCCAATATGTCCTAATATAATTCTCTTTGCAATATGGTGGACATATATACACATGCTTTAACAAATAGAATTATAATGAGTATTAGTAGTGTAGAGGGAAAATCTCGAAAGGTGTCGTGTAACTTCATTCAAAAATAAAACTCTCGTTGAATAGTTTTTGAGTAAAAGAAAAATCATTTCCATTTTTGATCATTTACTTTATTTTTCAATTGTATCTAATCTATTTTCTATTCTTGGAACGAACGGCCCAATACTTTATTTATATTTATTTATTTTTACTTGTTGGATTTGGCAGTAGATTGGTTAATTGCACATAATATATCTAATGAGACGAGAAAAAGTTGAGAATTAAAATAAAAAAACCATCCTCTCAAAGGGCGACACGTGTTGGAGGGTAAACGGATGCTAACCACCGCCCCCAACGGCCGATGACCCGATAAGAGCAAAGTAAACGAGTAGCAATTAGACACTCCTGAATAGGTGAAGCTCGACTAGATTAGTCTCCCAGCGAGGTGACTCAAATCCAGTCAGAACAGCCTTACACCTCGTGGGCAAATGTCATGTCGCATCCCGAAAAGAACCCCAGAGCCCGACCAGACTAGGACCACGAGCAAGACCGCTGAAATGGTCAAATGTCCGCTCAGTCAAATAACGGTCAGGTTGTCATTAAGACTCACTATCCGTTTAACATGGATTATTAAGGGCATGATCAACAATAATAAAGCTGGGCAATTACCATAAAACTCGCCCACTACGGCCACTAAAGGGGACAAAAGTTATGAAAGTTCAAGAGCTAACTAACCCCTATAAAAAGGGGGAAAGTATGATAAATTGAGGTATGTATGACAGGTGGATTGGAGAGTTAAACAAATCTTTAAATTCCCTTATTGACTTAAGCATCGGAGTCCCCTTGGCCGGCACCACACCGGTGTCCCCTTAGTCCTTGTTGTGAGTGCAGGTTTCACATTCGGTAGGGTATATACCTGATAAGGAGACTCCACCTGCTTATATTGATTGGAGGGGAAATTTACCTCTTCAAGTAGAAGTGGGGTAGTTAGTGGAAGTGGAAGTTAGATGCTTATTGCTAATTATTAATGAAGAAAGCAACTTAGTTTGGGTTTCTTGGCTCTTAGGAAGTATTCATCCCACACTCAAAGTGGCTAATCATGAAGGCTTCCATGAAGGTTTGCAGCGAGAAAATGTTCAATTTTTTCCAAAAATGTACAATAGGATATCGGATGGGAAGTTGGAGTGGAGCAAGGAGGAGTTGGGAGCTCCTTGCAATTAAGGAACAAACCTTGACTTTGCCTGGTCCCCGTATTCCACCTTTAGTTCTTCCATGTGAATACTTCAGTAATGTCTACATTGCGCTTCAGAACCTAACCTATATGGGCACAATAATCATATGAGAATGATATGCATAGGCTATAGCTTAATCCATTTTTTTTACTAATATATTGATAGATAATATAAAATTTAGGGTTGTCCAGAAACAAGGCTAAACTTTATAGTTAAGCTACAAGCCCCCAAGACTATAACTTTTATGCGGCGGCGACGGTGGGGAATAAGAAAATCGACATTTTTCTCTTAAAAGAAGAACCTTGAATTCATAAGGGAGAAGAACAGTGGCGTCTTAAATCCTTGAATCCAAAAGAAAAAATAAAATAAAAATAAATTTATTAATTCTGAAGATTTCCTTTACAATGATTAACTAAACCTACAGTTTGATCATAACAATGCAACAATGTCAAGGAACTGAAATCTACGTGAACATCAGGCCTTCATTAAGTAAAAAAAATAAAAATAGTTACTCATCTATCAAAGGATGCACCACACAAGAGGAGTACTAATATAAATCTACAAAATCAAGAATCTAAGAATTATGAGAGGAGAACACTCCTTATCATTATGCAATATGAATTCAATTGCATGTATCAGATGAGAACAAAATTTTACAATTTGAGAATAAAATGCACAAAGCACAACACCTAGGTTCACATCCAATTCATTAACCATTCCACAAAAGCAGCAATTCAGTTTATCGCTTTATCTTAAATGATCAATCACAATGGCATACCTGCCGTGCAGCCAAGATCTCCCCCGAGGCGACAGCATTCGCCAGCCTGCATGTACATCGCATCATGATGGTCGGCAGCCCCGGAGCGATATTCCTGAACGCGTCATCCTTGAACCCCTTCTCCAGATCCGCAGCGAACGCCCCCTGCTCGCTCCACTCCGTCACCGCCTCCCCTGCAACCCCCATCTCCACCATCCTCTCCACCAGCCACAGCAGATGCCTCCCCTTCGCCACAGCCGAGTGCAGGTTCAGCCTCTGCTTCGCCTCGGCCTCGTCCCTGTCCCCCCTCACATCCGGGCTCCAATACGCCTCCAACAGCTCCTTCACCTTCGTCAGGCTCAAAACAAACACCCGAACGAGCACTCTCCGCACCGAATCCCGAGGCGAGAAGTCCCTCAAAACCCTGGCGACGAAAGCCTTGATCGTCGCGACCTTCGGATCGCTACCGCCGGTGGCCGCGTGAACGAGGCCCAGAAGCATATCCTCCGCCGCGTCAGCCCCGTGAGGGGAGAGCCTCGCGAGGAGCTCGGTGGACTCATCGGGGCCCAGGAAGGGGACCACCGAGAGGACCGCCCTCTCCTCCTCCTCGGTCCAGGGGACCGCTTCAAGGTACCGAACGCACGCCGCGATGAGCTCATCGAAGAGGAGCTCGAGAGCGACGGTGAGGATGGAGAGGGCCTCGGAAGGGCTGGAGATCGCGCCGGAGAAGTCGGCGGCGTAGAGGAGTCTCAGCACGCGCACGTGCGTGTCGAAGGCGGAGACGGTGAGGTTGAGGCGGAGGGAATCGCCGTCGCCGGAGGATTCGTCGGTGTGCCTGCGCCAGCGGTCGGAGAGGAGGGCGGAGAAGAACCTGGAGCGGCGGAGGGCGGAGGAGTGGAGACGGAGGTCGATGGAGGGGGCCGATGGGGGGTCGAGGTGGAGGCGGAGGAGGACGTCGGAGGTGGAGGAGTCGTTGAAGCCGCCGGGGCGGAGGTCGGGGAGGAGGAGGGCGGAGGGGAGCGGTGGTTCGTCGTCGGAGGGGGGAGAGGAGGAGGAGATCCGGGTGAGGTTGGAGGAGCTGCCGAGGCGTTGACGTTTTTTCGGAGCTGCGGATTGCATTTCGGTTTTGTTCGTGGGAGGAAGAATGGGAGAGAGCGCCGCGTTTTGATTGGGAGAAATTTGGAGGGTCACGTTAAGAAGGACAGGTGACTCGGACGTGTGGCTGAGCTTATCCGGACGGAGGATGTATCAGCATTCGCAATCAAGAGAGACGGTAGCCGTTTGATTAGGGTCTTGTGGTTGTTGGGTGGTTGTGTTTTATTTGGATGATTCTTTGCAACTGAAGAACCCGTATCTACGAAGGCCTGGTGCCGGACACCTCACTCGAGCGCTCATACACCCAATCTGTGTTGCAGCCCGTTTTACAATCTCATATATTGTTGTCACACTGTATTAAGTTCTATCATGAACTTATAAAAAATACATTGACGTATCTCAGTATATGCTTTATTTCATATAACAACATGTACTTTATTTGAAAAATATATGATTTAAAAAAAAAAAAACGGTGTGGAACAATTGGGGCTGCAACTCGGACGGGTTGGGTTCGGGTTGACCCCAACCCGAATTCCAAACTACTCAACCCTAACCCGATCCAACCCGATTTTCAACCCGAATTGGACCAATCCGAACCCAACCCGTAATTAAATAAACCAACCCGATTTTCTAACATGATTTACAAATTAAATAAATCAACCCGACCCAACCCGTAAGATTAGCTAGGTTTACATAAAATTTAGACTACCTAGATTAAAAGCTACAGAATGAACAACCATGATCTTTTTTTTTAACTATTAATTTACGAGTTCGGGTTGGGTCGGGTTGGGAGTGAGGCCAACCTGATTTGTGAGTCAATCCGAATTGGCCAACCCAAACCCGAACCCGATTTAGTCAATTCAACCCATGTAAAAATCAGGTTCAACCTGTCGGATTCGGGTTCAACCAAGCCCACGTTGCAGCCCTAGCTGCAACAAGAGCTGGACATATCATTTTTCCCTTTTCTTATATCAAGCCTCGAATGGGCTGATGCTATTAGACTTTGGGCCCAGGTTAGTTCATGGGCCATGATGGCCTTGGTCAACAGACTCTTTTAGGCCCATTTAGAAACACTAAATTAGAGTGATTTTCGCTTTTAATTAAATAGAAAACTAAAAAATATTATTAAACGCGTTTTAAAAGGCTGACTTAATTAAAAAAATTACTTTCAGCTTTTAGTACAAAAAGATTGATTTTTAAAAAGCGAAAAAAATCTGTTTTTCAAAAATCAAAGTCTATTTAAGTCATTTTATTCAAAATCTTATTTTTCATACGTGTTTTCAGACAGACCTTTAGTCCACAGGCTGAGTTTTTAGTAGGTTAGTCCCACTGTTCTAGTCGGCTCATGTTGGCCCCTCTGAATCAAGTACATGTGAGCGAATGTCCACTCAGATTTGACCATGCTCTTTATAGAAGCCAAAATCTGTCACACCGTAGGATCCGTTTAAAAGGTCATACCGCCTTGGCTCATGATGTGGAGCCATAAACACACCACAATCTCAGGTCAGGCCAATAAACAGTCTGGTCGGACTCCCGACCAGACCTAGGTGAATGGGGGCATAGCTCATGTCTGACTTGAATCAAAAGCACGGAGTCTGCATCGGCGAGATATGAGAAACCCCAGGGAATATTCCCTTACATAGTGGCTGTAATAAATTGTCAGAAAGTGGTTACAAGGCACTGATCCCAAGATCCTATGTGTCGACCGATCCAAGAGCCACGTGGAAGATTCCATCCTATGATATGCTCACACCTCCATAGTAATACACACACACCCTCCCACTATAAATAGGAGGGTATCCCCTTTATCAAGTGAGTGGAGAGGGACTTCTTATTCTTCCAAAAAAAAAGAGAACCCTAAGACCCAAGCTTGAAATCCCATTTGAATGGAGATTGGGCTTCACCGTCGAGAGTTCTCACCAAAAAAAAGAACTACGTGTGGTTTGATCCCTAAAAAAAGGGTACGTAGGCAGCCTGATTTACATCAGGTTCAGTCCAGACGAACCTCGTCAATCCCTCCACGGCGGACCCTAATCGTCGTCTCTTCGTAGATCTACTCAATCAAGCCCGGATCATCCTTGAGTCTGACCCAATCAAAGAGGAGGACATTTTCACCTCCCACACTCTTGACACAAAGCTTTATTACCAAAAGAAAAAAAATCAACTAACGTTTGTTGATATTTTTTAATTATGTCTCTTCCTAATAAAATATTTTATTTAAAAAAAAAACTGATTTGAAACATATTTTATTTATATTTTTGTAATATTGTATATATTGATGCAGTGAAATCATATGCTATATTAAATGATCTCGTATACTGTATTAGTGGTGATTACAAACTAGGTCATGAAACTGGTTGAGTGTATCAATGCCATAACGCCCCATTTAATGCATGTTGCAAATTGTGTTACATGGGATATCCACCATTAAAAATATTATCCATCATTAACAGGCTGAGTTTATAAAAAACGCATGATGTGATAAGTTTTCATGCATAGACATCAAATTCATGTTAATTATAATTTTAATTGACAAAGTATGAAAACTCTGCTTTAAAAATTCTACAATGACAAGATATTCAATAAGAAAATCATCTATAGAATGCATGAAAAACATTAAATAGCATATCATTCATTATTATGATTTTTTTATTGTTATTATTTTTTTTTTTTTTTGTAAAAAGGCTCACAAGGGTTAAGAGCTACCATAGCAAAGAGACCCAAGGCCCACTAGCCTAACATTTTTAGGCACTGTTAGTTTTTTTTACAGTTTTATATACCACACTAAAATTTTAATGAAGCATATACCTAATTAAAAGATGTATATACCTCATTAAATATTTTCTTACACTTTATAAAAATGAATTCATTCAATTCGAAATAAAGTGATGTACACTTTTTATTAAAGTATATACCTTATTATATGATATTTACTATTTTTTAAATAATAGAAACATATATGATTTGAGTTTTGGTTGATAAGAATGATTGAGTGTAACATTTTTCAACATTTATTCACGCGTCACCCAAGAGATTAACAAGATTTGAACTGTACTTTTTTCCCATAAAAAGGTGCTATTCTTATCACCTCGCCAGGCGAGTCCAATGATTGATTTGATACAAACATTATTCATTCAAATAAATTATTTTATTGAATCACATAATTTTCATTCTTTCAATAAATTTTTCACCTTTTTTTCTTAAACCTACACCGTTCATCCCATTCATTTAAGTATCATCTTATTCACCGTCACTGATCATGTATAAGAGGACAATCATATTTCCACTCAATTTAACCATTCATTAAATCATCAATCATAATGATATTCAAGAACTAACATCCGAAAAATTCATTTAAACATTTAGGCATAAAAATCATTTAAAAGGCATTCACAGTGTAGAAAACCAAATCTGAAAGTATCCAAATAAGAAATAAAAGTATATGAATTAATCAGAATAAAATAGGAATATTGCATTAAACGGGCTCATCGAGGGAGACCATCAAGGCTGATGGTACGACCCGACAAGGAGGCCCATTTAAGAGACCACACCGCCCTGGTCCATTACATCCTGCTACGAACACGGCGCTATCCCAAGTCGGACCAATAAACAATCTGGTCAGACTTCTGACCTGACCTAAGTTACTAGGGACATAGCTTCTATCCGACCTGATTAGAAGCAGTCAGACTACGGAGTCTGACTTGATGCGAGTATCGCTTACGTACAAATAACGGCGAGATAACAAAAGGCTTAAGGAATATTGTCTGACACAATGGCTGTAACTAACTGTCAGATATCGGTTATGATGAGCTGATCCCAAAATCACACATGTCAACTAATCCTGGAGCCACGTGGAAGATTTCATCCAATGATATGCTCGTACCTCCAGATCGAAACCAGCACACCCTCTCCCACTACAAATAAGAGGGCATCCCCTTCGTTATAGGTACACACTTCTTCTTTCCGAAAAGACTCTAGACTCAAGTTTAATTCCTCTCTCTAATGGAGAACTGACTTGAGTATCGGAGGGGCATTAGCCGGCACCACACTTGTGTGAGTTGTAGGTGACCGTAGTGGAAGGTCAAGAAGGGTGGCTCGACAAAAGAAGATCCACAACCATAATGGAAGCTCTCTTGGTACTTCTTCTCGGATCTGCATCTAAAGCTCGGATTTCTCTTGAATCCAACCCAGATGAGGAAGATCATGTTCCGCCTCCCACACAAAACATTCAAGTTTATTTTGAAAACTAAAGGTGGCTAAGTTCCACATAGCGAGTATAGGAGCTATCACATGGAAGATTCCATTATATTAACAAATGATGCTCAACATGTTAGAATTCGTCTATAAAGAAGGGTACCACCACAAAATCAAGTATCAAATTCTATCTTTTCAATTAATTTTTCTTGCCTTTTCAAAAATTAGCAAGTAATTCCTTGATTTTCTTTGACTTGATCCTCGGAGTGCATGTAGTAAACACCACACTAGTGTCAAGACAAATCAATTTCATGACAACGGTCTATATTTCATTTGCTCTCTTCATATCTGATTTGAGTACAGAACCATAAGATTCTGCTCTCCTACAATTAATTAGTCATCTGTGGGAAGTGACTAAAAGTCATGCTTCAATCAAATTGGTGAGAGATGGTAGAGACAAAGAACCAGCGTTGCGAAGAGACGAAGAGAGGACCGTTGAGAGACTCCGTCCCGATAGTAAAGAGCACATTATCGATTTTTCATTTTATTTGTTATTTATTTATTTTTCTTAAATTATTGAGATTTGCTTCTATCAAAATGAACTATTCAAAATATATTAAAAAATCAGTTTAAAATTTTTTTAAAAACTTTATGTGATGGTACTCGCAAATTTTTTTTGTCAACAATGAACTCCATTTTAAAATTTAGCTTAAAACCCACCAAACTAAACACTTGCAAGGCCGGCCTGAATACATTAAACACAAGTGAGATGTAAAACCTAACGCTACAACCCTCAAATCACAATGGCATAATATTAAGGACAAAATATATCATTCTCCACGACTAAATATTGTCATATTCAATGTAATATATATTATTTTCCACGACCCCTACTCCTCATTACCTGCAAATCAACTAAGTAAGTGTTATCTCTGAATGTAGGTCTTCGAAATGAAAACAACCTACTACTTACTACTTACAACCAAGTATTATTAAATCACAATATTTTGTTTACTAATGTATATTACATGATTCCTGAATTCCAAGAAAACAACCTACTACTTACCACTTACAACTAAGTGTTATTAAATCACAATATTTTATCATTCACTAATATATTACATGATCCCTGAATTCCATGAGGTTCCTTTTTATAAACAAAAAATGGAACCTCGTGACAGGCATTTAATTCCTCTTGAAAGCGCTCCTCCCAAACGAAACAATAAATTAATCGGAGGCATAGTTGCACATACGTAATTCCTTCCAAATCCTTGCCCATTTCGTCACTGCCCTTCCACTGACCAAACCTTCCCCCCTTTTTTGCCCCCATTGAACAGGGCCCCGAAACCCACTCTCGCACTCTACCAGCTCCCCCACCACAATGCAAACCCCCTCCGCCGCCGCGAATACTCGCCGGTAACCTAAAAGTCGCCGGAGAGAATGCCCTCCAAGAACCACACATCCTCCCACGCCTCCTCCGGGGGCGGCGCCGGAGCCTCGCCACTCGAACACTCTCTCTCCGATAGGACCGCCTTCTACGCCGCGATCGGCGTCGCTTCCGTCGCCATCTCCGCCATCGTCGTCATCCTCGTAGTCCTCTCCGTCCGATGCATTCGTCGCCGACGGTCTCGGGTGAGGCATTCATCGAGGTTGATCCCGGTCCTCACAAAGGAGATCGAAGTGGAAGCCCTTGCGGATCTGTCGTTGGAGGCCGGCGGGAAGAGATTCGTGACGGAGAAGGAGGAGACGAGCGGGAGCGGGTTCAGTGAGGTGTCGGGTTCGAGCAAGGGATGCTCGTCGGCCGCATCGGGTGTTTCGGTGGCGGAGATGACGAACATCGGGTGGGGGAGGTGGTACGGGTTGAAGGAGCTGGAGGCAGCGACGGGGGGGTTTTCGGAAGGGAATGTCATTGGTGAGGGAGGCTATGGTGTTGTCTATAGAGGTGTTTTGGGGGATGATTCGGTGGTGGCGGTGAAGAATCTCCTCAATAACAGGTGTTTTTGGGTTTTCCTTGAGAAATGTCATCTTCGTTTCGTGGGTTCTTGAAATTCTGGGTTTTAGTAATTAATTTTTGTGTCGGGGGATTTTTAGATTATTTGAAATGGTCCTTTTTTGGTAAATCATTTTGTTGTTTTTGTTTTAGAATTTTTTAACTTGATTTTGTGCTGGAGATCTATCATCGTATGTAATGCTGACGCACTGACTCTCTTGGAAGACTAACCATTGTTTTTGTTTAAATCGAGTGGGTTTTATTCTTTTGAAAATTCAAGTTCTGGGTTTTTTTTGTTTCAAAATGGAGTGCCCTTTCATTTGAAAGAAGAAACATAATAAAATTTGAAAAACTGAGAAAATTTTGAGGATAGGATGCTTCAGTAGTAGTAGTGATTTAGAGTGACTTTTGAACCTGAAGGAGATGAACTTGTTCTGAACGTCTTTATCTATAGGGGGCAGGCAGAGAAGGAATTCAAGGTGGAAGTTGAAGCTATTGGGAAAGTCAGGCACAAGAACCTTGTGGGGCTTATTGGATGTTGTGCAGATGGCCCTCAGAGGTAATTCATTGATGATGAGCTTCTGTTGTAGTTTTGGACCTTACACAGTTTTATACATAAACTTTAAATTGGCACACTAGGATGCTTGTCTACGAATACGTTGATAATGGCAATCTGGAGCAATGGTTGCATGGGGATGTTGGGCCCGTAAGTCCACTTACATGGGAGATCAGAATGAAGATTGCCATAGGAACGGCAAAAGGGTGAGTAATTTTCTGCCTCCATTTGATGAGTATTGTGTTAGTTACTTTATTTGATGACTGTCATGCCTGGGACATCATATTCCGTTATTGTAAACCATATGATTAATCGCGTATTAGAAACAGGTTGATATTTTAAAATTTTATCTGGATATTCATTTAGTTCTATTCTCCTATATATGACAAAGAAGAGAATCCATTGGCCATATTCCCCTCATTAATTTCCATTCAGGATGAGAGAGTATCTGCTATGACATGTTGATGCTGAAAGTCTAATATCTGAGGACTAAATATATGAGAGCAGGGCAGTATTTCTTTATTGGAATTGAGGTCAATACAGAACCTTCTGGACTCCTGAGAGGAAACTGATGTGATGTTATTTCCAACACTGGCTACACCAATCCATGTGAAAGCATTTGCATTGATGAATGTCCAGGAAAAGGCATTTCACGTTATCTGACCAAGATGGAACACGCTGATGACTTTTATAATTTTTTTATTGTTACCTGTGCTGGTACTAGTTACATTTGCTTTCCATTCGGATTGTACTTGTACATCTATATTCTGTAATTAGTTTTTTCTTATGTACCTGTTGTTTCTTGACAAAAACAAATTCACTTATCTGCCTGCAGTATAGCTTATTTGCATGAAGGACTAGAGCCCAAAGTTGTTCACCGGGATGTCAAATCCAGCAATATACTTCTTGATAAGCTATGGAATCCTAAAGTGTCAGACTTCGGACTAGCAAAACTTTTGGGTTCGGGATCAACCTTCGTGACTACGCGTGTGATGGGGACTTTTGGGTTTGTTCTTTCTGATCTATAATTTTTTTCTATGCATTTTAGAGGCCTTTTATCCTAATGTATCTAACGTGAGCTTATACATCATTTGTTGTGATAATCATGTTTTTCCCACCTGGATGAACATTGTTAGCTGGATGATATGTCAAGAGGACTGCTGTCACTAACTTTTTTCTTTCCTTGTTTACCCTGCGATATCTCTTGCAGCTATGTTGCTCCTGAATATGCAAGCACAGGAATGCTTAATGAGAGAAGCGATGTGTACAGCTTTGGGATTCTGTTGATGGAAATAATTTCTGGGAGGAGCCCTGTTGATTATGGAAGGCCAGTTGGGGAGGTGCTTAAACCTTAATATGATTTCCTGTACTCTAGCTGATCTATAATCCTCAATTCATGGTTCAATACCAATACATAATTTCACTTGTAGGTAAACTTGGTTGAATGGTTTAAAGGGATGGTGGCAAGTCAGCGTAGTGAAGAAGTACTGGATCCGTTGATTAAAGTTCAGCCCTCACCCAGAGCTTTGAAAAAAGTTTTGCTAGTTTGTCTTCGGTGTATAGATTTGGACTCACAAAAGCGACCAAAGATGGGGCAAGTAGTACACATGCTCGAAGGCAGTGAATTCCTTTTCCGCACGGTAAGCCAATACACCATTTCAAATTTAATTTAAATTTGTATTTGATGATGGAAGGCAATGAAAATTTTCTATACCCATCCAAAACATAGGACTATTAGTATCATAGTGACAGAATTAATAGAATATCATTGTTAATATTAATAAAATTTTCTCCTTTCTGAATGTTTAGTGAGCTTTTTGGTTATATATATATATATATCTATATATAATAGGTCAAATATTTCTTCTATGTTGTTAGACAAATGTGCCCCACTCATTCATTTCTGTCCATCTCTATGTCGGTGACCTCAATTTCAAACTTTGTAGGTTTATCCTTAAGTTTCACTGCCCTGATGCATTGAAAAGGATTCTATATAATCCAAGAGACATAATGAACCCACAAGTATATTTAAATTTTTCTTCCATGACGCTTAATTTTGCTTCCTATCTTGTAATAGTTTTTGGTAAATATATCTAGATTGTTACTTCTATTATCCAAATGTCCCATAATTATTTCCTATAGAAAACGGATGGAGAACATCAAATTACATTTCCATATATGGTAATACTAGCAAGATTCAGATTGTTTTCCGTTATTCCAAGTTTTCTGCCTTCATGGACTCAACTTCTTCCCAGTTGCAACCCCATGTAGTACTTTTTTCTGCATTATAACCAAAATACTGATGGTGTAGGTGTGTCTGAGCCTCAAGCAGACAAAATGTTTCATTGTAATTTGTTTGTTCCAAGATTTCAGAAAGACTGAGGAGGAAATGCCAACTGAATTTTATTCCATATGATTGTACAAAAAAAGCTTTTCAAGTGGCCTTGGGTATAATTTTATTCACTTTCACTTTCCACTCTCAAATGCCAAGGATCTCAGAAGCATTATTAAGATTCTTGTTTCATTAGAAAGTCCTTTACATCGCTCAAGATTACTACCGTAATTAGCTAGCTGATGTCTCTTTGTTCATGCCGTGATTCCCTTTTTTAATGCTGCATTCCCTTCCATAATTACTTTGCCAGTGAATTGTTTGCATTTTTAAGGACCTGTGTAACTAATATCCTTTAATTAGATCTAACATTCTACTACTGATCTGAGAATTAGAATCAAAGTTAGGTTCAATCCCCAGCATGCCCGGATAATATTTGAATGTGCTAGCTCATGATAATATGGGATTTGGCCAACATGTTTTTTACATGACATCAATTGCACATCAATTCCATTATCTGTACTTTAGGAAACCAGCTAAATGTTGTGTCCATGTATTCAATTGCATTTATTAGTTATTTTTAAGGTAAAATCATGTTATGCCCTCATCACCTTTCCACCCTCATTCATGTCGTTGCTCTTATAGAATTTTCATACTGACATGTTAAATACTTTTTCTTCCCCTGTGCATCTGCCATCTGCAATCTGAGTTCTATAGTGCATGTGATTTTATGGTTTGGGACTCAACCAAATCTCTTATTAGGTGTTATTGGTCATCATATAAAAACTGCATAGATGTTTAATCTTTATTATTGCACTTCAAAAATGTTATTCCATGCACTGCAGGAAAATCGTTCACCAGAGCCAACCCTGAATACTTCTGTGCTCCAATCTGCTGTCAGCAGAATTCCTCTCCTATACGAGAATATCGGACATGGAAATTCTGAAAGATCGATATGGAGATGATGAATGAACCTAAGAGGTAAAAGTTGCTATACAGCTTGTAAATCCCTGTTTTCATTTATTTAAGAATGGAACTTCTTTCATGTTTTGTTGTCTGTGTTGTGGAACATAAATATCACAACGTGTATATGATTCGTATAATGCATTTTCTCTCTAATGCTTATTTTCAGCTTGTGATGGCTACTGTTTGGTCTTTATATTCTCAAAACAAAGCTAAGTTCACCAAAGTGAATTCCATGCATTAGTTTTGGACTTTTTTTTTTTTTTTTGTAAACAGTTCCATACATTATTCTTGAATTTTTTTTCTTATTTTTTTTTTTCTAAAAGAGCCTTGTTATACTAAGTTATTTTTACAATCTCAAATGTAATCTTTTATACCTCACTCGCCCCCTCTACTCACCGTATGCCTCATTGAAATTTTTTTAGATTTTATAAATGATATCATTAGGTATATATTTCACATTTTATAAAAATACATATCTTATTAAATAAGATATATGATTTAAAAAAAAATACTATTTACATTTTAGATCGTGAAATAGATTGTGTACCGTGTAACACCTTTCTACCTAAAAATAATTACACTAGGATTTTGGTTCATGGAAAGCGAGAAATGGTACACAATTAAAAATGGTTAAAATATTATCTAAATTAAATATGGTACGCAATAGATTGGCAACTTCCGATCGTAAAGGGTGGGTGCTTAAATCTATTGTTTCCGTGGGTGTTTGGGTTGTACGACTCATCAGAAATGAAGTGGTCTTTAAATCGAGGAGGTAAGAACATATAGGACCTCTTCTCTCATTTTATTTTTGAATGGGTATGCATCTAGCGAGAGAGTGCACTGTTTGTGTTGAGGGAGATAGATTTCGTATCGAAGAGTAAGAAAATTTGTGTTTTTGATCTGGGTGGCCTATCGTCCACCGGGATCTCTTGGTTACGCTATGTTGCTTTTGTTTTTAATTTATCTGTTTTTTATTTGAATACAATGTTTATTTTTCTTAAAAAAATAAAAAGTGAAAGTGAAAGTGAAACAAAGCTGAGTAGTGAAAGAAACGCCTCCGTATTCCACTCACCAGAAAACACTGCTCTGCTACCGCTACGAGAGAGTTTTTGGTTAGGCGGGTCGGCGAATCAAGGTAACAAGACACGTTTTAAGATTCGTCCCACGTGTCTCAATCTCCGAGCGAACGCAAACCCCGATCAGGGATCAGTGTCCCTCGTTCCATGATTTCCGCTCTTGCATACCTCATTCCAAGAAAAACTGCACCAAACTTAATAAAACGAGGGTTTTTATTTTTTGTTTTTAATTTAAATCTTTAAATTTAAAAATACGTTGATTCTAAAAAAAATAATTAAATAATTTAATGATAAATTTTTTTCAGAACTAATAAGAAACATAATCTTTAAATCTAGATACTTAAACTAAAATATGAATAAGTAAAAGACCGATCATTAAATAATATAATTTATAAAGATTAAAAAATAAAAAAACACATAAAATTAATACAGCATCACTATCAAACCATGTAATCCATCGGATCACTATACCTCCAAAACTCGACCGCTGTGATTCAAAACAAATAAACAACCTTTTATTAAAAAAAAACCTAAAAAACAATAATTTAATTAGAGGACCTTGAATTATTTTTATCTTTCTAAAACATTTGAACTTATTTTGAAGTTCCCATATCTCATTATATACCATTTTTGGGTCATCCTGTCAGCATACCATCAATTCCACTTTATATTTTTCATTTTTACATCTCTTTCTTTATCATTTGTGTATACTGTTAATATATATGTGTACATTATTAAACTATTTGTGTACATTATTAACATGTCTGTATAGATTGTTAAATTGTTTGTAAAATTTGTTGGTGATTTTATACATTATTATTTTTATTATGTTGATATGTCCAACAACACTCTTCTTTCAAAAAAAAAAAAAAAATAGGTCCTTTGGAACCCTTAAATTAATTTTAAGTCCCTAAAACATCTATATTTATTTTTAGATCCTCAAATCTTATTATATATATTTTTTGGATCTTTATATATGTACACCGTTAAGTCCACCGTTATTTTTACTCTTTCTTCATTGTTTGTGGGTACTGTTAATAAATCTGTGTGCTGTGTACAGCCATCTGTGTACTCTATGTCTATGTACACTATTAAATTGTTTGTATATTTATTGATGATTTTATACATTGTTAATGTTATTTATTATGCTATTATTATATCGAGATATGATGAAAAAGTATTATATTTGTCATTAAATTTGATGCCCATGAGAAAAAAGATTTGATTGTTTGTGTGAATGGGGGAGAGAGATGGACACAAAAGATATGAAGACATAAATAATAAAAAAAAGGATAAAAGATGACATTCATTTAATGCAAGTGCTTAAAAATAATAATTCAATTAATCTGAAAACTTAATAATAATTCAGATATTCCAGAGATATTCATGGGTTATGCAAAGAACTCATAATTAATTTAAAAATATACATGCATCTATACTTTACCTACCCTCCCAAGTCCCACCGACGCTTTATAAGCCATGTGTAGTAGTAAGTAGACTATAGTCCTCTCCCTCCCAAAGAAAAACCCCTGAATATCTGCACTCGAGAACAACAGATGTCAAACCGATTCAACTAAAACCAACACACAAGCATACACACACTCCCTTTAAAGCCCCAACAACCAAACGAACCCCATCCCCCCCAAAAATGGTCACTCCCGAAACCGAAATGGCGAAATCCCCCTCCCGAACCCGCCACCCCTCCTCCTCGTCCTTCCTCACCGAAACCCTCCTCTTCAGCGGCGGAGCCCTGGTCGCTTTCCTCCTCCTCTGGACCGCCTGGTCCTTCTCCAACACCACCACCACCACCTTCACTTTCGAACCCTCCCTATCACCCAAACAATGCCACCCCCCAAATCGCCACCACGACCCTCCCTACCAAACCTTCTACGACGACCCAAACCTCAGCTACTCCATCGACGGTCCCCCAATCACCGACTGGGACGCCAAGCGCCGCCGCTGGCTCGCCCTCCACCCGACCTTCCAAAGCCGACCCGATCAGGTACTCCTCGTCTCGGGTTCCCAACCCAAACCGTGCCGGAACCCCATGGGGGACCACCTCCTCCTCCGCTTCTTGAAGAACAAGATCGACTACTCCCGCATCCACGGATTTCAAATCTTCTACAACAACGCGTTGTTCCACCCCAAAATGGGCACGTTTTGGGCGAAGCTTCCCTTAATCAGATCCGCCATGATCGCGCACCCGGAGTCCGAGTGGATCTACTGGGTCGACTCCGACGCGGCCTTCACCGACATGGAGTTCGACATCCCCTTCGACAAATACAGGTGTTTGGCTTTTTTACAAAAAGTCTCCTCCCGTTCTTTCTATGATTTCAGTCTCTTATCCACAAACTCATGTTGTTTGAACTATTTTGAGTTTGAGGGGTGTTAGATTATTATAAGCTTAGAAAGATCTCATTATTCTTTTTTTTTTTCTCTCTAAATTTAACAGGAATCACAACTTAATCGTCCACGGCTGGTCTCACCTGATATACGAGAACAGGACCTGGGTGGGACTCAACGCCGGCATTTTCTTGATCCGGAACTGCCAGTGGTCGATGGAATTCATCAATGTATGGGCCTCCATGGGCCCGATCAGTCCGAAGTACAAAGAGTGGGGGAAAATTCAGAAGTCGGTGTTCAAGGACAAGGCGTTCCCGGAGTCGGACGATCAGACGGCGCTTGCTTACCTGATCCTGAAAGAGAAGGAGAAATGGGCGGACAAGATTTACTTGGAGAGCGAGTACTACTTTGAGGGGTATTGGGTGGAGATAGTGGGGAGGTTGGTGGGGATAGGGGAGAGGTATTTGGAGGTGGAGAGGGGGGAGGGGAGAGAAGGGTTGCGGCGGAGGAGGGCGGAGGTGGTGGCGGCGGGGGCGGCGGCGGGGGAGAGGGAGGGGTGGGTTAAGGAGGCGGGGGGAGGGAGGGGTGGATTAAGGAGGCCTTTCATCACGCATTTTGCGGGGTGTCAGCCTTGTAGTGGAGACCACAATGCTATGTATTCCGGGGAGAATTGTTGGGAGGGGATGCGGACGGCGCTCGACTTCGCTGATGATCAGGTTTTGAGGAGCTTCGGATTTAGACACGTGGATGTCGGTAATGACTCTGGTGTCGTGGGACTGCCTTTTGATTACCCTAATAAAGCTTGATTTAAGGTATGTTTATGTTTTTTTTTTTTTTGTTTATTGTTTAAAAGCTTTATGCATGATTGACGGATGATGGATTATGTTGACTTTGGTCAATTTAAGTTTGGACGCATTGGATGCGCCGTTTGTCTTTGAGTAAGGGGTGATGAGTAAATTATTAACGGGAGAGAGTGGATTGCCATAATGATGCCACGTGCATTTGGCTTTTGATAACTTTCAGTTTGGGCTTGCCTTTAAATGGCACCGCTTTTACAGTTGGAAAATTTGAGTATATTGAGAAAAACATTTATACATGTCGTTGATAGTTAAATGAGTATATGAAATATTTCGGTTGAGTGTATATTTTTCCGTCTAATTGAGTTTTTTTTTTAAAAAAATTTAATTGTACATTAATGAAATTTACAATCGTAAAAACTTATTATATATAGTTGGATGTATTACATTTATTTATTGTAAAAAAAAAGCATTTACATTTATTGGACTTTCTCTAAAAAAATCATTTGAAACGGTCATTTGACCGTTGCATGGGACTGATGAGCCAGGCCTGGCCCATCATCTGGGCGGGTCAGGTTTTGGTCCTACAGGCCTGGGACAAACGAGGTGGGTTTGTCTGGTTGGAGCCTTGTGTTTTTATTTTTATTTTTTGGTGATGCTTGGAAACTTTTTTTTTTTTTTATCGGAGGGACCCCTCGTGACTGACCTTACGATCGAGCTGGGAAGATTATCTCCGCCTGTTTTCCCCGGCCCCCTTGGAGCCTTGTGTTAATGCTTACCTTCATTTGTAATAAAAATTGACATAACTTGTAGCAGTTTTACAACAAAAGTTATAATATTATATGCCTTGCACTGCGACATTTTTACTACAAGAATCTTGAATCTTGTTCCTCTGTTTCATCATGGTATGCTCTGCTTTTTGTTCAACTTGACTTAAATATAATTAATTATTTTCATGTTCACAAGTCTTTTTTTTTTTTTGGTAGAAGAGCTTTGTAACTCCAAGGATGTTATTAATATGATACAACTACGGAGGTCTGTAGGGAGATACATTCTTTGGTGGACGGACAATCTCTTTTCTAGCCCTAAATCCACTCCATACATTTTTCATGTTTTGATTTATTTTACAAATTGTACATCAAATCTAATGATGTACATCATTATATAGAAAATAAAGTATAAACTCCGATGAATTACATTGATCTATTTATAGAAAATGTAAAAAAAAATTAATGAGTTATATATATACCTCGTTAATGTGAGTGTATGACACTAATGACATATATGGAATTGGAATGGAGGCCATTAAAAAAACTCTTGGTTGGCTGTTGAGTTTAAGAGTTACTATGTTTTCTTCGGCATTATATGATTTGATGGTTCGGCGAGATTTTTAGACCCCACTCTGCAGAATCACATGAACTAAATCGAAGGCCACTTTGATGACAGTGGAAAACGATGTATGTAATTTGTAATGTTTTCAATTTGTTTAGAATAAGTGAGATGATGACAGAATAATTTGTCTATGTATTGCAGGAGATCATGATGTGATTGCCAATGACCCTCCCCCCACATGCAGTGTCAAAGTATGTACCATATTGACGTTCCTATAGAAAAAAGTTGCTCGTGTATAGTCTCGAAGAGATATGTATGTTTCCTCGGATCACGTTCTTCACACACTTTCTGCTGTTTATGTAATATTATATATTTTGAAGTGTTAATTTTGTGCGAGTTCCATGGAGGAATTGGTGTTCATCTTTTAATTGACTGACTTTTCTTTCCATTTGGTTTGGATTTTTCTGGCTATAACTAGGGCATGTGAAAGGAATGGGTTTAATTAAATGTCACCCGATGATATAGACTGAATTAAAAAAAATAAAAATTGTATTATGAATGTGGAGACTTTATCCCCGCTAACCCGTTTTTTGGTTAGCGGTGATAATAGAGAGAGGGGAGGGAGAAGAAGAGGGAGAGAGAGTGTGGTAGGCAGTGAGATAGAAGAGGCGGCGGCCAGAGGATGCTAAAAGAGGTCGAGGAAAGGAGAAGCGAGGAGAAGGGGAGAGTGATGGAAGGGGATGAGGAAAGAAAAAAGAGGGAGAAAGAGATGTTGGGAAGGGGTCGATCTCCTCCACCCACCGCTCATCTTTGCCCTAGTCTCTCTCTCTCTCTCCCTTCCTCCCTGGCGTACTCCTCCCGCAGTCCCGCCATGCTCCTCTCTCTCTCTCTCTTCTTCTCACCCCCTTCCCCCCAATGTCCTACCAACCAGTGTTCCCATCAATGTTTTTCAGGGGTAAGGGGATTGCTTGGTGTGAGTATTGACTCTCTTATTATTGTTAGTTGATCATATAAAAACCTATCAATGTTTGATTCATCTTGGATAAAGTGATGATAAATGGTTGATAAGGGATGAATAAGAGTTTATGATTTTTTAAATGACAACTATACCCCTGGGAATAGTGTGAGAAATATATGATTGATTTGATAGATGTGACAGTTTTTGAAATCTGTGTGAGACTGTTAGGTGAGATAAATTTATTAAAATGACAGAGAAGGGTATTTTTATCCATTGACACAGATAAGGCTTGATAAGTAATTCCAACATTTCCTTAGAATAGTTATCAGGCCTTATCCTAGCTTATCCAGACATAACTTCGGGGTTTATTCTATCAAAATAAATAACTTTTTTTTACTATTTTTCTGTATTCTTCCTTATTCTGGGCTTATTTCTCATGCCATATAGGGGGATATTATATTTTATACCCCAACCAATGAATCAAACACTAAGCCCCCGTTTGAAACATGGATAAGATTTATTCTTGGTATACATTTATCTAAGCATAAGTAAGTATAGATAAAGATAAAGTGATTTTGTGTTTGGTTGTGTTTTGAATTATTCTCGTTGGTAAACGTAAGAATAAATGTTTTGTTATTTGGGTAAAATGTGAATAAAGTATGGATAAGGATTTATAAAAGGTAAAAAAATAATGATAGTTGATTTGACAGGTGTTTTGTAAGGGTTGATGACAGTTGATTTGACAGTGAGCCTACATATTCTTTAGGTAAAATAACCTAAGATAACTTTTATTTTAAGGATTGATTGGAATCCATATGTCAATTTATACTAATTTATTTTGTCATACTTTATCTGAAATTATCCAAACTTTCCGTACACAATAAAATTTTTATCATAAATTATTCAGAGTTATCCGATGATTTATTCTTATTTTAAACGTAGGCTTAAAAAAAAAAAAAGCATCGAGCAAGGATTTCTGGTTAAACGATTTTCAATAAAATAAAAAAAATTAAATAGAATCATCTAAAATAAGGGTGATGTGATTGAACCAGTGCTATAATCATCAAGAATATGTCAGTACGGTCTAACGAGGATATGACGTGTTTCATATTATTTTACAATTTTACATGATTAACGTGTGTGAGTATCATTGCACTGATGAATTGATTGGATTCATCTCTAATAAATTTTTGTATAAATCATTTTTTTTAAATGAGATATAAAAAAAATAAATAGAAAAAAATATGTACCAGGTTTCTTTGTCAATGAACCCATGGGATAATGTTATTTACGATCAGAATGCAATTTCACGGATAACTTTCATATGTTTTTTAAAT
This sequence comes from Acorus gramineus, assembly GCA_030737835.1. Taxonomy (NCBI): domain Eukaryota; kingdom Viridiplantae; phylum Streptophyta; class Magnoliopsida; order Acorales; family Acoraceae; genus Acorus; species Acorus gramineus. The sequence continues at coordinate 6,767,837 of CM060852.1, read as the reverse complement.
AATAAATTTTATTTAATGAATTATACGTTATAATAAAAAATATATATTATATAATTTTAAATTGAATAGGAACAAGATATATATATATATCTTAATAGGGGATTGGGTTATGTCAAATAGGCTTTACACAATTTGATTGTCTAATAAGTTTTTAACATAATTTGTAAGATTTTAAAACAAAATTTAAAATAAATTAAATTTTAATTTTTTTATAAAGATTTAATTAATTTATATATCTAAAAAAAATAAATCATGAATATATTGAACAATTAAATTATCCAATGTCTTTGTTGAATCTAACATGATCCCTTACTAGATGGTTAATATGTCACAGGAGACTGCTTTTATTAAGGCTGAAAAAAACCCGTGTACCTCCCAAAAAAAAAAAAAAACGTTCGGCGTCGGCGACAAATTCCTCCCATCTCATCCTCCCGAAATAGTGGAGACCTACCTCAAACATTCCACCTCGAAACGATTATTTGCTTTTTTCCTAATTTGATTTTGATTCGTTTTCAAGAGTATTTTTAAAGTGTTAATTCTTGATTTGACTCTCTCTCTCTCTCTCTCTCTCTCTCAGTCTGTAGACTTGTTTGTGTTGGTTGGTTCGCTGTGTAGGTTTATGGATTCGCCAGATAAGATCCCAAGTTTATTGACTCCTCAATTTAAAGTAAGTTTTTTGGTTTCCTTGGTGGTGATTGTTGTCATTATTTTTTATTTTGAAAGGAATGTTATTATTTATATTTGATGCTTGGTTACAATCACTACATGGGACAGCTTTTTTAAAGGGGGTGAAGGTTGTGTTGGTTTTAAACATTCTACTTTTAACAACCTTATGTATGTGGAAAGATGATTGTGCTTCAATATCACGAACAACAATGAAATTCCCCAAAAGGGATTCTGAGTTAAGGTAGACTAGATGAAAATTAATGGTGAACTAGTTGGTTAATAGCACATTGGAAATTGAAGTGCAATTAATGAAAAGTGAACTATAGAATAAGTGAAGTGAAGAGTACATTGCTTAATATTACATTAAAAATTTATTACTATGATGAAAAAGATGAGAACTTAAAATTGCATCACTATAGTTTTAGTACATTCCAACTTGGTCACCTACTAAAAACTATCTCACGGAAACCTTAAAACTGCTTCTAAAGTGTCATCAGAGATTGGAATGTTTCAATACTGGTTGTTCCCTAAAAAAATCTTGAAAGCTAATGCATCATGCCATCTTTTCTTTTCTTTTTCTTTTTTTTCTTTTTGCGTTTTATTATCAAGTTCATTGACATTCTTAGCTAAATCAGCTGTTAATGGGAGTGTTTTGTGGTTTGTGGAATGTGTAGAGTTCTCGGAGATCTGGGGCATGGATGCTTCTGTCAGAATTTTGCTGGCATTTGCTTCATTTTGTGGTTTACATGGTGCATAAAGTGTCACATATAGTTGATACATTCCAATTTTATCTCATTTCAAGAGGTTTATTGAGAAAGTACAACATTCTTCAAGTTAAAAAGCTTCGCCATCTAGCCATTGTATTTGACAGTGAAGAAGCTCATCAAACTTCAAAAGTTGGTGAGCTTATGCGCTACTTGTCGTCTGTTGGAGTGAAACATCTCTCTCTTTATGACATGGAAGGTATGGATGGTTATGTAAGTGATTCTTTATTAGTGGCATGTAATGTAGGTTTATTACTCCCAGACAATATTGTATCAGAATTTGAGATATGTATTTCCATCAGGTAGTCAATAAATCCTTGGGCATATGATTTCTTGACTTTTGGTGATAAAATGAAATTCGACAAAAAGGTTAGGTTGGAGTTGTATTTGTGAATGAGAATCTGATGTAAACAATGAGTGATTGAGTGCCCCATAAATGTAAAATTTTAGCACACATCCAATTGTTCACTGCATTCTAAAGACCTTAGGCGTGAACATTTTATGAGGTTTGCCTACTAGAATAGTCTTTTGCTACTTTTGTTGGCTGAATATTTAGAACAGTATTATGTTTAACGTTGGAAATGAATTTAAGAAGGAAATATTTTCTTTTATGGTTTTCATAGTCATCATATCAGGGAAGACATTGATTTCTCTCTAATTTGTGATTGTTTCTCATAATATTTTGATACATGTAGGTGTCTTGAAGAGATCTAATGAAATGGAGTTAGTTCTGAAGAGTGTTGGTGACTCAAGTGTAACATCTCACTTAGTAAGTGTACTTTTGCATAACATTTGTATCTCAATGTAATAGTATTCAACTTTATGTATTATGTTATCAGAAAATGAGCTTCTTGATTTACAGGAAGCTGATGCAAATCCTTCAACTGCATTTATTGATAAAGAAAAAATGGAACTTGAATTACTTTCATTTTCTGATGGGAAAGAAGGGGTTGCTAAAGCTGCTAGCTTCCTCTATTCAAAATATTTAACAGATGTAGATATTAGTGGGCACCAAATAGAGCCAAGGTTTACAGAAGCTGACGTGGACAGTGCTCTTAGATCTCTTGGTTAGTTTCTCTTTCCTTACTATGTCTGTCACATTGCTGCCATAATCTGCTGAGAGATGCACCTTTAATTCTTTCGTTCAATTATTTTTTGTTTTTGTAAATCTTGTGCTCCCCCATAGGTTGTGGAGGACCAGAGCCTGATCTTCTTCTGGTAGTTGGACCTGCCCGATGCCCTTTAGGATTTCCAGCATGGAGAATGCGGTACACGGAGATTGTGTAAGTTGTCCTATTTTTCCTCTGAGAAGATGTTTAGAAATTTCAATTCTCACGTTTGGCTGAATTCGAAGGTTGTCTGGATGTGATTGATTTTTAGTTGCAACTAGTAGTGATTCTGTTATCAAAGGCGTGCATGAGTATAATAATAGAATTTACATGAATGTCGAAATGCCCTCTCATATGCACATGGAATTTACAAATTTGAGTAGTTTTTGAAATTATCAACCAGTTATGTATGTGATATAATGCAATGATGTTTCATGCATCAAATCATATTTATTATATGAAAGCTGGATGGTCCTACTTTTCTAAGCATCTTGGTTGTATGCCTTAAGTTTCTTTTATTGTTACAGGCAAATTTTTATTTTAGCTATCAAAGTAACAGTTTGTCTTCTAATCATTTTATAGTCCACACACCTACAATGGTATGCAGATTATCATACTTGGTAACAAACTCCATCAATCAATCTACTCATTGTAGTTTACCATTTTAATACAGATAGTGACGAAATCTTATTATATAATAGTGATACAGAGTTTACATAATATTTGCTTTCTCTGTGCAGACACGTTGGGCCGCTCAGGTCTCTGAAATATGGTGCCATTGTTAAAGCTATTTATGACTTCTCAAAGAAACATCAAAACTATGGTGAGTGATTCAATCTATTTTTCTTCTTAAATATGCAGATTGCAGAGAACCAGAGCAAGTGTTTTCAATTCTATTTTCCTATCCCTGCTTTTAATTAGGCATATCTAGTGAGCATAGAAAAAGCAGCAACTATTCACCACAGTAATTGATCTAACCATCTGTGTGATGTTAATCATCAGGTTCTTGATATTGATGCCATCAAATAACAACAGGCAAACTACTTCCTCAAATTATGATCTCGTGGGATTCATGACATGCTGCCGCTCTTGAAATATATCAGGAATATGATGCCATCTTCTCCAACCACATTGAGCATGAAATTGGTGAGCAAGATCTATGCTCGTTGGCTTCTGGAGGAACTTGATTTTAAATATCCATGTAACAGTATGTAGAGTTTATGACCTTTATACCAGCTCGTGTGTAAAAAATTAATGTATTCGGGTTGATGCACAATATATATAACAGGAAAGTTATACCAATTCAACCAATATATGGACGTGAATTATTTTTATATGGTCAAGCGTATATTTGAGTCATTATATATCATCTTTGTGTTGCCTCCTAAATTCCCTTGTGTTTTATTAATGTTCCACGGATTTAATATACATAATAACATTTTTAGTTAGGAAAATGTTACACTTAATTCATGATGCTGTTCAAAACGCAGATTGCACAAGTTTTAATTTTTTTAAAATCATATCCTCTTGTACTTTTATAAAATGGTGAAGTATATATATTCATTGAATAATATCATTTATAAAAAATGTGAAACTTTTTAACGAGGTATATATATTTCAATATGGACCATAAAAAAAGATTGAGTGTAACAAAACTAATGAAGGTGCATTGTTTACCGGGATTCATTACAAGCAAGTCTTAATAGCTCATGTAGTTTATGCGGTATTACAGACAAAAAATCTGATCAAAATTATGTATTATCGTAATGGTGGATTTTCAGAAATTTTGTTCTAAACAGTATTGAGGAAAAGCATAATGGCTTCTAAAATCTGATAAAATACCTAAAACAAAGTGTGAGCAACAGAATCACATAAATTCAGTGCAAACAATAACTGCGGACCATGAAGATAATAGGTACCAAGAAATGCATGCATTATATAACCTGATCAGTTTCATGTTTTCTGAGCTTCAATTAGGGATGAAAACATGCCAAACTCATCAGTTGCAAGAAAGCAGATGAAACAAATATTGACAACTTCTTTCTTTGATGTTGAAGTCCATTTCAAAATACAAAGTTCTTCAATAATATGTTTTTCAAAATTCCAAATGATGATTTACAGTTCACATAGCATTTATCCCATGCATATGTACTCGGAATTTCAGAAAAAGAAAAACAGTCACTGGCCAGAGATCCTGGTAACTTTTGCTGCTGCCTAAACATTATCAAAACAAAAATGTCCAATGGACAAGGTGACATTTTTACAAAATCTGAACTGCAACATTGTCAATACATCAAACTACATATCTCGATTTTTAAACCAAGGGATTTCTACAAAGAAACAACTTGAATATACTGCAGCTCCACGATCATTTAAAGCATATCTGTATCACTGTCCAAGGAGAATTTACCGTTTATCACAATCCATTTGAGGTTCTACTTTCTCTCCCTTCTTTGCCCTTGCAGACACTTGAACCCTCGATGCTGATCCAGCAACTATGGGTGGTTGTGGTGGATGTGGTGGATGTGCAAATCGACCATGAACTGGCCATGTGTCTGATTTCCGACTTGAAGAAGAAAGATCGGGATTCTGACCCATCCTTTGAGCACTGCAACCAGTCTTCACGTCTCTATCTATTATCTGCTTCAGATCAGAAGCACTGCCTTGGGTATCATTTTTATCCATACCATGGTCAATCTTCCTGCTCTTTTCCACTTGTGGCCTAAGAGAAGCCGTGCCATACAGAATCTGAGATTGCCTGGTTTTATCATGGTGGATGCCTGGAGGAGGATGCATCTCGAGTGTCTCAAATTTTGTGGATGGAGAACGGCCTGAAGTAATTACAGTCATTGGGAACGCCTTCTCTGGAGGGATGGCTGGAGTGTAATTTGCAGGGAGGAGATCGTCCCAATTCTCCAGTAGCTCCTTGTACACCTTACGAAGAGTAACTTCAGTGAGACCCGTAACTTTGCAGATCTCAGCTTGGGTTTTGCGTTTGTCCTCCAATTGGCAGGCTAGATATATAGCGGCAGCAGAGATGCTGATTGGGTTCCTACGTGTACAGAAGCATTTGTTGATCACAACTTCTCCAATGTGAGTTGCAAGTTCCTGCGACAAAAAAAAAGGGTGAGTTTCCTGTACTTGGATAAGTATCAGATATCAAATTTGAGTACATCAAATTTGAGTACCTGAGCAGATTTCTTCAGCTGAAGGAGAGTGCAAAACCTCGGCATGTGAACTGCTATGGAGTTGCTGTTGATTGGTTGACTTAGTTGTAGAGCTTCTCCAAGTATCTTGATGTACTTTCCAATCTCCTTCTGAGGAAGGTTAGCTGCAGTAGATATTTCCTGAATTAAAGCAGGCATTCAGAGGAGGAGAAGGGATTAGAGATATTGAGGACAATCAAGTCATGTAATACAAAACACAAGAGCCACAAGAATATAGTTGGACAAACACCATCAGAGAAATCTCTCAATGTCAATCCTCTGACAATATGAATAGTATATCTAAGGCCAATTATATTGCAATAAATATTACAGACTAGGGAGAAAAAAAATTCCTCTGGGCCAAGATGATTAAGAACGAGGAAAATGATACGTTCAGCCCCACTCACATTTTGATTTTTTTTTTAAGTATATACTTAACTAATTGATTACATTCTTTTATATAATCTAATGTTCACAGTTATACGAATTGAATGCATTTTTTTTTTACTTTTTTCGTAATGAAATATATACTGAGAGAGCGAAGTATATACTGCTTAAGCAATTTTTGGTGACGTGTCTACTGCAAACGAGGATGCAAAATGGACTAAGTGTATCAGCGCCCTAAGAACAATAGTGACACGGTTCACAACCATGGGGAACATCAATCGCTCAAGGTTTTGGATATATACATATTCACATGTCATCCGAAGTTTCTCATGACCTCACAGATATTCAATGTCAGTTTTTTATATTATTATTTCTGTAAAAAGAACTTGGAAGACCTATGGAAGATCCAACTCTGTTAATGCTTCAAATAGGGGAAGAAACAACACAATCTTGATATCACCAACTTCTGGGACATCACTCCGTATTGCAGAATCTCAATCAGCAGCTAAAACTGTCACAAAGACTACTCTCCAATCTTCAGATACAGACCAGACTGGAAAAGGAGGTCAAATACAAAGTTCAGTACAACCCCACCCCAACCCTATCAGTGCCGATGAGGTAGAAAGTGAGAAAAGGAGTAGGACAAAGCAGTCGTGGGCCAGGTTGAGTCTTAAACAGGCCTAATGAAGTCTCCTCCACCACCCATTAAGCTTGACACACTCGGATCTCATTAGCCTTTCCAAATATACCAATCACAGGAAGCACATATACACACTTGCCCCACCTAGGTAACGGTCACACAGAATCGGAACCCTCTAATCAACAAATGACAAGCCCGAAAGACAATACTAAAAATCATGATGTATACATATTGAATCACACAAAAAAATTATCACCTAGTGGAATTCTAGAGATTTCACTAGAAAACCCCCCTTGAAATCCTCTGACCTCATTTTCTTCTCTAAAAAGAAAATTAGGAAAAATCTCTAGCAGATCAACACTGCCAATGCTTCAAAAGGTGTGAGCCTGATATTGTCAACATCTGGGACACCACTCTAGCATTGCACAATCTTGATTGACAGTTACACTTATTACAAAGACCAGTTTCCAGACATCCCAGACCAGAAAACAAGGTCAAATACAAAGTTTTTACAACAACTCTTTCAGTGCAGAAGAGGTAGAAAGTGTGATAGGTGTAGACAAAGCAAGCAGGAGTTTTCCTATGCAATACACACTTTGAGATCATCTAGTAAATTGAATAAATTCATAGACTAATTGGTGTGTATCATTTGGATATGAAGAAATGGATATCCAAATTCCTGGATATTGGGGAACTCAATTACCATCGACCAGAGGACTCCCATATCACCACCAAATAAATTAAATTTTTTTAATGAGTCTTCCACAAAAAAAAATCAAATCAAATCATGCACTTGCTCATTGAAACAAACACTGAACAGCAATGCAGACCAAACGACAGTACAACACTCAAGAAATTAGAACTCAAGGAAAGGCAACATGCACGTATCAAAAAAAGTCAGAGACATGTGATTTTGTCCATAAAAGGCAAAAGCATTCATACAAAACAAGATCAGACACCCAATTCATGAACATCTACCACCGTCATAATCTAATTTCATTTTCTTAATATGATTCATTATTTTAGTCAAGGATTTAGATCATCTGTGGGAGGAACACAGAGAATGGAAAACATTATATGATTTCATATAGACGGGACAACAAACTAATGGGTGAATGCAGAACTTTTATTTCAAATAATGCATGTACAAATTAAATTTTAAACAACATTGAACTATATGTTCCCACACGCTTGCCCCCGCCTAGTAGAGCTCTGTGTCGCAAAATCACTTGTTCTATCAAGAGACATCTAAAAACACGTCAATAACAGTTCGTCCACTCACGAACGCGTTGAACAATCAGATTGTCCAACTAGCATTGGACCTAACCCGTTCCCTCACAAATAATCTTACTAGAGAAATCCCACAAAATAATAACCCATGATCATACTTCCCAATTTTCTTTTAGAGAAAAAGCAAGCATTTTCCATATATGATGAACTGAATTCAATCAAGAAAAACGAAACAAGAAGGGAAAAAAAAAAAAAAGAACTGTATACCTGGAGAGTCCTGGGCTCCTGGGCCTCGCGGATAGCCTGTACAAGCGCGGCGGTGGCGAGCGCTTCGATGCTCCGATTCCTCAGACACGTCGTCGACGAGCAGTCCCTGAACAGCTGGAACGCGTGGTCAGCGATGTCCCTATCGAGGCCCAGTATCGACGCCACATCGACGATCTGAACGTAAGCCCTAACGTTATCGACGGCCACCATGGGCCCGCCCCCGTCGGACGAAGCGGGCGCATTCGCGGCGTCGAGGGCCCTCTCGAGCTCGGCGAGGTGGCCCGAGAAGGAGGAGGCGGAGACGGCGAAGACCGGAGCCGGGTCGATCGACCAGGTCGAGAAGGCGGTGATGAACCCGGTCGGCTCGAACGGGTCGTCGTCGTGTTCGTCGTCCGCTTTGGAGGGGGTGGGTTGGAGGGGGAGGTCGGGAGTGACGAGGGGGAGGGGGTTGTCGGTGGCGATGAAGTGGAAGAGCTGGTGGACCTGGGTTTGTCTCTCTTCGATTACGCGTTCGCAGGTGGAGCACTCCGTCACGCAGCGGCGGAGGCCTCCGCCGATTGGGGCGGAGAGGGAAGAGGAGGAGCATCGGCCGGTTGTGGAAGGACAGTACGGACACTTCACCTTCCACATCGGTTGTGCCCGGGATGTATCGGCATTTTTTTCTCCTGTGCCCTCCATTTTTTTTTTTTAAAGCTCTTGCTCTAGGGGGACCTCACCTGCTAATATCTTATTTAAGGGAGATAGTTTGGATAGCGAGTTATTCTGGGTTAAGTAATTATTTTATAATAATATGACGACGACGGCGTCGACCACGGGGGGGCGACGACGGGGGGCGTCGACGGGGGGTCGACGACGGGGGGCGACGACGACGGGGGCGACGACGTCGACGGGGGCGACGCGACCTTTCGATCGACGAGTACGTCAATCGCACGGTCGATGAGGGGGGGGCGCACAGGCGCACCCCATCACCTCCCTCCATATATATATATATATATATATATATATAATATATATATGTCATGGAAATAAGTTTAATTGAGCACCTTAACAGTAAAATTTTATTGTATGATTGACCAATATAATATAGGATTATAAAAGATGAATATGATATAAATAAATATTTATAAAAGATAAAAAAATGATTTGACATGTGAATATGATGAAGAAAAGTGATTTGATATGTGAGCTACTCTTATGTCAATTGAATAGATTTGATGGAATTAATTTATTACATGGGAGGCTAGAGTATTAATATCAATTTTTTCTCAGTTATTTTGCATAATTATGCTCCTCTGCTCCATGCAAACAAACACTTATTTACGGCTAACACTTATTTACGGCTTATACACCATTATTATTCTAGTGCTATTTTTGTACCCAAATAGGTCAAGTTACTGTTTGGATTGAAACATAGTTATTTTGGGATTTATAACTATACTATACTAGTGGAATAAGTGATTTTCCATTTGGTTATGTTTTTAATTATTCTTATTGAAAAACAGAATATTGAAGTTCTTGTTATTCATTGACAGTGATAAGTTGTGAATAAGATATGAATGGAGATTTATAATAGATAAAAAAATGATTTGATCTGTATCCCATGATTTATAAGAGATGATGATACTTGATTTGATATGTAGGCTGCCCTTATACGAGTGGATCAGTAGATTGGGTATAATAACACATTCCAGGGGAGACCTAGAATACAAATATCAACTTATTCTCATCTATTTTGATATAGTTATACCCATCTATTCCTTCCACACAAATAACTTTTTAAGCTTACGCTCTCTCTATTCACTCCTATTCTTCCCCCATTCCACAACTCAAACAGCTTTAAAGTAAATAGATATTTCCATATTTTGGCTGACAATTTAATTAGAAACTATATACAACAATATGTACCACTTACAAATCAAGCTTGGGTTAGCAGGCTACTACTCTATTTTCAATAAGGGCACCGATATTCTCACCTACATACCTATTTATCACACCCCTCTAAAAAAATCAGACTGTGGTTTTTCTAATAAGTGACCCCACCTCGATCCATTCGACTCTGTGAAATAGTTCATTATGTGACAGGTCGACATCATAGAGTCAAACTGATCACAGAAATCTAAGGCCTTCTTTATAGCCCATTCAACTATGTGAAGTTGTTCATTATTTCACAGGTCGATATCACATAGTCGAACTAGTTACAGAGACCTAAGGTCCTCTCTACGGCCTATTCGACTTTATGTTTTGAACAATGTATTCGTGTGTTATAGTATTCTCAATGAAATGATATCTTCAAACAATGATGCGTTGTTCAGTATCATGAAAGACAGATCACATGATATAGTGTTTGGATATCTATTTGTGATGTCGTCCATTATGTCACCTGTTGAATGAGCCGTAGAGAGTGCCTTAGGTCTTTGGGATTAGTTCGACTATGTAATGTCAACCTGTGACATAATAGCAATGTTTTCAAAATCGAACCGTTTAATAAACAAAAAAAATGAATGAGTTAAGGGTCATTGGTTTAACTGTTAGGTCAACCAGATTTGAACCATGACATAATTATAATATAATATTTTTTTAATTATTATTACTAAATAAAAATATAAAAGATTTTAGAAAATCTTTGCATAAATGTTTTACTTAACATCATAATTGACGATTTTACAAAGTCAAATGGGTCACATGAGAGCGTTAGGTTTTTGTGACTTATTTAATTCTACGATGTCGAACGGAGTATATAAGTAACGACTACACAAAGTCAAATGGGTTGCAGAGATGGCTTAAATCTCTGTGACCAGTTCAATTATGTGATGTCAATTTATGACATAATAGATGACTTTACAAAATCGAATGGATCAGGTGAATTCACTTCTTAAAAAAATCACATTTTTAATTTTTTATAAAGGATGGATTGAAGAGCTCTATGAGTGAAAATATCTACTCCCTTCCAATAAAAAGGTTACGTGATCAAACCATGGGACACGTATTTTCAAAAATTCCTCGAAGAAAAAAACACCATAATTAAGAAAGCATTTTCCAGAGTGGGAACCTCTTGTAGATGCCCCATCCATTCCATCATGGTTGATGGGGTTGGTTTTTGTACAGCTCTGATATAATATACCAATGCCCACTTAAGTTCCTTAACACCAAAAAGAAAAATAAATAAATAAATAATAATAATAAAAAAATAAATTTCAAAGGTTGTGTAAAAAAAAACCACATAAGATATTTGTTTTTCTTTTAAGTTTTTTCTCGATATTTTTAGTTAATGTAATAAAATAAGATCCGTTGCTATGTCTCAAATTATGAGAACCTCCAGCTGGAATCCATTTTCTTCCAATCACACCACCACCACTCAAACAATCTCAACCACTACAAATTAATTTTTACAAATAAAAAAAATAGCAAATTTTACCACTAAAGAATAAGTAAAACGTGAGACAATCGTATTTAAAAAATAGGGAAAAATCCATATAACCCCCCGCAATCTTCCTGATATCCATATAACCCCCTGTAATCTCAATATATCCATATAATCCCTAGTAAACACACCATAAATGCAAATAACCCCTCGCGATTAAATTTTTTTAAACAGAATTGAAATATTTCGAACACATTATGTAATATAAACCATGGTTAATAAATATGTATTCTTTTCAAAAAAAAAAAAAAAAAAAAAACCCTAAAAGAGTGTGAAATTAGAAATATGAGGATTTTTTTTGAAGTATTGATCATTTTTCGGGGATTAAAATGATACGTATTTATTAATTATGGTTTAGATAATGCAATATGTTCAAAGTATTTCAATTCTGTTAAAAAAATTTAACCGTAGAGAGTTATTTGTATTTGTGGTGTGTTTACAGGGGGTTATATGGATATACTGAGATTACAGGGGGTCATAGAGATATCAGGAAGATTATAGGGGGTTATATCTAATCTTATAGGAAAAAATCCATATAACCCCCTGTAATCTTCCTGATATCCCTATAACCCCCTGTAATCTCAATATATCCATATAACCCCTGTAAACACACTATAAATGCAAATAACCCCCCGCGGTTAATTTTTTTTTAACAGAATTGAAATATTTCGGACATATTGCATTATCTAAACCATGGTTAATAAATATGTATCATTTTAACCCTCTAAAAGCAGTCAATACTTCCAAAAAAACCCTAAAAAAATGTAAAATTAGAAATATGAGGGTTTTTGTTTAGGTATTGGCAGTTTTTCGGGGGTTAAAAGAATACATATTTGTTAACCATGATTTAGATAACGCAATACGTCTAAAATATTTCAATTCTGTTAAAAAAATAACCCTAAGCTGCATTTATGATATGTTTACAGGGGATTATATAAATATATTGAGATTACAGGGGGTTATATGGATATCAGGAAGATTACAAAGGGTTATATGAATTTTTCCCTCTTATAAGATATATAATTTTTTAAAAAAAAGAATAATGTATATACTTTAATAGTAATTACATGAATTATTTTTTAAAACCCCTAAAAGAGTTTATTTGTTTTCAGTCCCAGTAAACATACCTATCCAGAGATTGATCCTTCATTTCTTTATATTTTAATTTTAATTTAAAGAATGTATTTCTTTTTAATCCCTCCCATATACTCAAAAAAATTAAATAATTTAAAAATAAATCTCCCCAAGGACTTAAAAAAAAACATATCATTTAAATCTAAAGACTATATTCAAAATATAAAAAAATAAAAGATCGATCATTAAATTCTTTGATTCAGTAAAACTTAAAAATAAAAAACCCATAAAAAAATATATATCACAATTGCTAACAATATATATGCGGTACAATTCAAGCCAAAGTGCAACAACAGCACATATACACGCTTCCCAAAAAAAAAAAACACAAAATAATAAAACGTGTACACCACCCTTAAAATGGTCCGCTTTTGCACCATCACCGACACCCAAAAACAACCTTTAAAAACCTCACATTGTATTGTATTATTATATCATCATATCAACAATGCACGAGGGGACGGAACCCCTCATATATATATAACACATGTAAACCGAACCCTGCCTTCTCCACACACACATTGCCGTCGATCTCATCAACTAACCGACATCCACCATTGAAAAAGAGAACCTGCACAAAAACAAAGGCCAACAAAGGAAAACCAATCGTCCAAGCTCACCACACACACACACGAAACCAACAAAACATTCCTCCTGATATTTCCACACCCTCTATCACCCACATCTGAGTCCACCAGTCTCATACAGGGGAGTGAAGAGGAGGGACCTGCAATATCAAAATTCCTTGAAGAGAGAGAGAGAGAGACAAACCTTTCAAAAATTCAAATTACATACATACAGGAGGGAAAGGTTTCAAAGTTTCTTTCAGAGTGGGAAATTCAAATACCTTCAACATATGTTAATGTAACGGTCATTTGAAAAAAAATTGAAAGAAAAAGGAGGCAAGCTCAACAACCTTTTGAATATGAGGAACCAACGGTCACATCCCTCTCTTTCACAGCTGGGTCTTTCCCTCAAAAACAAAGAACTGCAAAGAACTACCTCCTCCCCCTTCTTCCCCTTGTCACCTCAGGCTTTGTCCAAAAATTTAAAAAAAAACATCCATCATATACAGAGATGAAGCTAGTATCCATTACCGGCGCTTTGGAGACCTTGAATCTTCGTCATCATCGCTACCACTGTCATCTTCTTCATCCCGCTTCCTCTTGGGAGCGGAGGATGGCTGGGCAGCTCCCTCTTCTTCATCATCAACCTCTTCTTCTTCTTCACTGTCGTCATTGTTGCCCGCATCAAAATCATGGCCACCATTGTCTGCAACATGGTTGATCGGCTGGACCAAGTATTCTCCCGCACCAAAATCCTCTTCCTGAGCAAATTTTTTTTAATAAAAAGGGGAAAAATTTTGATCAACAATTTAGGTAATTCTATTGGAAACAATATTCTAAAAATCAAATAAAATTAGCAAGGACAGAATTTAACAGAGAAAACAATCAACTTACTAACAGAATTCCGAATTTAAACAAACAAAAAAATTGAAAAGATGAAAGAAACAGAGAGAGTACAAAATTTCTTAAATCTTCCACATCAAAAATCACTATTAGACAGATGTGGCATCAATTTAGTAAAAGCTATCAATCCAAGAATCTAAAAATTTAAACACACAGACCAAATATATCATCACAGCAGAGTAGGCAATTATCAACAATATATCACAAATACATAAACGATTGAATGGAACAAATCGCAAGTCCTAAAAATAACAAATGCAGGAAATGGAGCTATTGCATCATGGTACACAAGAGAGTGCAAGCACCAAGGACCCAAGAATTGACGTCTAAATAAATAATAGCAGGAAAAAAGATACAGATGTTTGAAGCAAGAGAGATTGAAATGAATTTCATAAAGACATGTATTCCAGTTAGCACCCCCCCTCATCCTGAAAAAGGAGGTCAGGTGTTCAAATCCCACCCATGCTAAATGTGCACAGGAAGGCACCAATTTTTTTATTTAAAAAAAGGGAAAAATAAACCTTAACAAAGGATGTAATATTCTCCTTCTACTTCACAACCTGACATAAACTCAAACGATAATAACTACAATTCAACATTAAACAAATGCTCATAGGGGATTCAATATGTTAGGAAGCTTTTCTAATTCACTTGTGTATTACTTAGAAATAAAAGAATTCAACCAATAAATTACAACAGAACATCTAATCAATTTGTTGCTTAAAGAAACTTCAAACTTGTACCAATACAAAGAAAAAACAAAAAAAAATCACACCAATAAGGAAACTCAGATGCAGATGAATGAGGAACAGCTACCAGGAATAAGGAATTCATACAATAAATTATAACAGAACATCTAGTCAATTTGTTGCTTAAAGAACCTTGTATAAAAAAATAAAAACGAAAAATCATATAAATAAGGAACTCCTATCAGGAATCATAAACCACAAAGCAGAATAACCATTTTTTTCCTTTTATAGATGCAATAAAATAGATAAAATAATATGGCCTAGAAGAACTTCTGACACAGAATAGAGCAGCTCATCTTCATATGGATTGACATCAAAGACAAACTTAAAAACCAATAAAATATAAGCTTCACCAGGCCCAAATCCCAGTATAAACCAATAAATTTTTATTGTTATTAACCAACAAAATCAGATCACATATTTACATGACACAATAACTTATTCAAGCATGACTACATACAGCCAATCTCTCACGGGAGAAGCAGTTCAGATCCAATTTTGTAAGAATCTGTATTTCCCTCTATTGGGTGTGTGTGAAAACCCAACTTAGTAGTTAGTAGACAACGTCAAACCATTTAATCAAAGTATCTACCATAAAGATAAATGGCACACCCACTAATCTGATAACATTCCATAAGCACGATAATGGGAGTGCAGTTCTGCAGTCCCCTACACAAAGAACATCAGGAACCATGTTAGTAGAAGAACATCCAAGACTATCAGAAACATTCACACCAATAAGCCTACAAACAAAAACCAGCCAAAGGGTAATAATGACGGGGGTAAAAGGGGATAAAAAAGAACAAGAATCTATCTGCAAGCAACGACTACATGTTCTTTGTATCACAAACATTCACTTCTAGAAACCAATGCTATAAACACCAGAAATCAGTCATAACATGAAAGCAGAAAGCAATGTCATTTAAAAAGGGAAACAACAGAAAATAAGCAAAACCACAAACTACCATAAAAAAAGGCAGATCAAATCAAGCAAGGCTTCATCAACATAAAGAGACCAGACAGATATATACCTCATCTTCTCCCTCACCATCATCATCATCATCATCCTCCACTTCAAAATCCCGCACCTCAGCCAACCCCTGCTCATCCTCCTCACCTATCTCACCATTCTCATCCTCCTCCTCTCCCTCCCCTTGCTCATGTCCATCGATCACCCCTTCCCCACTCCTTACTACTCCAGAATTCCCTGGTTCCTCATCCTCATCATCCACCTCATCCTCCTCCTCCTCTCCATCCCCCTCATCTTCATCCTCCTCATCCTCCTCTGCTATTCCATCCTCATCTTCATCACTATCAGCAATATCAAGCACCTCCACCACATCCTCCTCTTCCTCTTCACCATCCTCCTCATCGATCTCCTCCCCCAAATCATCCTCCTCCTCCTCTTCCCCCACATCCTCCTCGTCCTCCTCCACATGAACACCGTTCGATGCATGGTGATTCGAAACCACCCTTCCATTCAGCAACCCCCTCACCGTCTCTGTTTCTTCCTCATCTGCATCACTCTCCTCCTCCTCCTCATCATCATCAGCCTCAACAATCCCCCCTCCATTGCTCCCTCCTCCACTCACACCATTGACCAGCTTCCCCGACCGATCCTCACCATCCACTTCCCCACTCCCAGGATCCTCATCATCCTCCTCTTCCTCCTCCACATCTTCCTCTTCCTCCTCGTCTTCCGACTCAGGCCGCTCATTCTCATCAGAGTCCATCTTGTCAAGATACTTAAGAGTCCTGATCAGACCAAATACCTTAGACCGGTAGTCCTTGATCCTCGTCACGGGGCACTCATAGAGGTCGAGTGAGACCAGCTGGAGCCGCGCGAGTGGCTCGAGATCATCAATGTATTGGATCCGGTTGTTGGAGAGGTCAAGGTCACGGAGAGACTCAAGCCCCGCCTCAACAAGGAACTCCAGACCTCCCGCGATACGGTTATCTGAGAGGATCAGCCGCTGCAGGTTCTTCAGGCGCGGAAACTTCTCGAGGGACGAGACGCCGACGTTGGCTATCGAGAGGTGCTCGAGTCCCTGGAACTTCTCGAGCAGTCCCGGAGGGGGGAGCCGCCCGTGAACGCACTTCGCCGCCCCATCTAGGGTTAGGGTTTTCACCGCCGCGAAGTCCGACTGTCCTTCAAGGGCTGTCTCCACGGCCCTCTCCCACATCTCATCCATCGGTCGCTGGTTGGCGCGCAGAACGGTCAAGATTTCTCAACGAGATTCAATAGAAACGATGACGAAAACACGACACGATCGAGGATGCTCGATTCGATCACCTAAACCTAGAATTTTTTTTTTTTTTTTGAGGGTGGGGGGGGGGGGGATTGATTTGGGGAGAAATAATTAATAGAGAAGAAAGAACAGAACTTCGCAGAGCAAGCTCTGAAAATGAAACCTAAAAAAGATGCTCCTCGTTTTCGTATTGATTTGGATGAGTTACTTGACTCGGGTTAACCCGTTTTGAATCGTCTGTGTTTGATTTTGTCCGTTTGTGTAACTATTTCCACCAATGAGAATCATCGATGATGATCCGCGGATCGATGACGTGGACAATTTGGACGGTTGAGATCGACTTTCATTGTGTTTGTTTCTAGAGATAAGGATGCAGAAGGAGTGATGATACGTGAATGCCGTCGCTTTTGGACGAAATAACATTCGTGCCATTGATGGGGGTGTGCCTCGTTTTCTATTGGGGGTGAGAATAACAGATGTTTTTTTTTTCCTTCTTATATGATTATATCGCTGTTGCTTTTGCGTGTGAGGACTTCTGGTGTAGCAATATCCGACGGTAGCTGTTTGGATGCTGAATGAAACCTGTGTGCGGATTGAATAGAGTCGGATAATGATACCTAGGAGGCTTGGACTGAGATTTTTGCATATATGCTATATGGAAACATATTGTTTATTTTTATATTATTATAAATTATATAGCTTTATACTGTTAAAATGTTTAAAAATTTCACATATTTAATGAAAGCAAAACGTTAGAAAGGGTAACATCCTCAACTGTGAATAGGGGCTTTTGGTGTGGTTCCACAGAAGACATCAAACTAGGGGGTTAATTTCCCCATGTCGTTATTTAAATACCTGTCCTCATAGTTATTGTTTTAATTTATCAAATCTTCTACAGTTGCGACCTCCTCCTCGAGTCCTCGTCATCACACATGGGGGAAGAGTCCCTACGACCCTACAAAAGACTATGACATTATATTAGAAGATGTTTTCTCTCTAAAAAAATTATCTTGTAGATATATAGGAGGATAAGGTGGTATCCCAATATCCCAACTAACAATAAAAAATCAATGAAATAACGAAAAAGAACTTATCCATATAAGACCTTTTTGTGAGAGTCTGGCATGTGTAATTGATTAAATACTGATCTTGGCATATATAGCTATCAAGAACCGTAACAGAAAATAATCTCTAGCAATGTAATATAATAGAGAAGGGGAAAAAATGTGGAAGTTTGGATGAGTAAATTCAGCATTCTTCTTCCAAGATTCACCTTGCTCAACTTTTTTTTAAAAAAAAAAACTGTTATCACAAGGGATCTCTTAAAAATCATTCAACAAAACCCCTCACACTATGGGTAAGGTTAAAACACAAAAGGAAGGGGAAAGCATCAAAATTCCAAAGATGGTAACAAAAATTTACAGACTGTGCTCTGAGACTAATGTATGTACACCCTTCCATAGAAACCCACCTAATCCTCAATGGTCTGAATCTCACCCATCATTATCCGGTTACTGACTACGTTAAACCCTAACACCAATGGAGACACCTTCTTTCCTTTCTTCCCCTTTTTCTTCCCACCACCTTTCGCAGAACCTTCAAGTCCTACATCAGCATCAGAGTCTCTTGTGGCTACAGCATAATTAGTATTTGTGTGTCCAACAATATCACCAGTCACATTGCGTTCATCTTTAGCTTGGAACGCAATCTCAATTACGTCAGCTGAGAACAGCTCTTTGTAATCGAGGAACTTGTCTATGAACTTGTGATCAGGATCCAGAGGACCGAGGTTCTCTATCAAAAGCATCTTGGCCTCCGCGGTGGATTGCTTCGAACAGAACTCTAGGAAACTTGTGTCTGAGAAAATCAGGTTAAGGAAACAAAATGAGATCAGGCACCGTAACTGATTCAAAGCTTATATACTCAACGATATATTAGATGTTGATGAAAGAAACTAAAAAGTGAAAAAGAATGCCACTTGCACCAGTTAGCCTAACCGATTCACTCTTGCACCATTCTCTGAAGTCCATGGCCTCTGCAATAAATAAAAGGTTTTGAAACTTAAAGGAAATCTAAATAAGGATAGAGCAAAAGGAAAATCAAAGTCAGATGGGCCTTACCTGCGTATTTGTTTGTAGCATCCCTCTTCCCTTTTGAAGATGATAGAGAAGCAGAAGGGGAAGACGAGAAGGAATAGTCTGTGGATTTGCTTCCTGAAGTCTTCTGACGAATTGGTGTAGCCCCAGAAGATCCCTTCACAGTGGTAGTTTTTGTTCCCCAACTGCTATGATTTGAAAGAGATGGGTATTCAGACCTGCTTGTGAGTATATAAAAATAAACTGATCAATGGGAGAGCATGTAGAACCATTAGACATTCAATTCTTCTCAGAAATAGAATATCTATAGTTTATTAGCAATGATACTTAGACACCTCATGTATACCCTTTTGGGGACAGGACTCTAAAAAACCTGATTTTTTTAAATAGAAATAAAGACCATTGGCCCTTTTTGTCTTCAGATGATCCAGAGATTAAACAAGGTACAGGGCAACCCCTTTCCAAAAGAAATATGTTCATACTTGCAGCAGGTCACACTAAATCACCTTCCTACAGTATAACAGAGCCTAGAGCCAGGTGTATAGTCATTCTACTCACAAGACAATGCAAGTAAAAAAACTGACAACCTAGAGCATCACTCCAAAGGTTAGTTTTTGAGAAAAGCATAATCAGGAAAAAAAACTCAGTTCCTCTAGCAACAAGACATCAACAGAATGCAACTAAAACAAGGACTCTCTGAAAGCAGTTGATGGTGTTGTTCCAAGTCAGTTCATAATTTGCCACATATATATCAGGAAACTTTAATTTTAGTGCTTTTTTGGATGGTTTCTGATCCATCACAAACACTAAAATGAAAGGAAATGAAACATCAATATTTAAAAAATTAATAGGTACAAATCCCAAATGCTAGCCATTGAACTATAGGCCTCGAGTGAAGTATCCTCAGCACGCATCAGTTACACAATTTGTCAAATGAAACGCAGATAAACAAAAAGAGTCATATAACAGTCAGAACTGTCATAGAATTGAACAAGTGATGATGGCAATATTCCTACAAGAAGAAAAGACCATTAGCCAGAGCAGTTTCACATATAGGAGACTAGATGTTGACATACTCTTTGGCATTTCTCAATGGGAGTGAAAAAAACAAAAGCATACTAATATAAATAAGTCCAGTGCACTAATCATATATCTTTATTCATGGATATTCACCAACTAAAAAGAAAGCTACGCAAAAGCAAGCAATCAATAACAGTACCATATGGAAAAATTTACTACTTGAAGACATTCCACCGAAATAAGAGGTAAAAATATGTTGAACCAAGTCATACAATAGACACAGTAATTTTGACATAAAAATGACAAAAGAATTTTAAAATCAGTAACAGAAACATACTGTTTTGTGTCTTGCTTCAATTGATCTAGAGGGCCCCAAAACAGATCATCTTCTGTCTTGGTTTTTGTGGCAGGTGAACTAATTTGGATGGGAAATGCAACTTTTGACAGAGATGATCCCTGTAACTGACATGAAGAATCACTCATACCAGTGGATCGGGTTGCTTGGGGTTTAGTAGGAGTTGGGAACGGTACTTGGATTGGTGCAGATGATGCTTTCTTCTCTTGTTCCTTCAAAATGTCCCTTAATGATGTGGGTTTCTTCAGTTTTGCAGAATCTGCAGACCATGCTGGTGTAGGTACAGGGTTTGGTTGCTCCCCATTCCAAAATACAAAGTCCACAAGAGATGGACGTGATGGTGGTGCTGGCAATTTTTCATCCTCCTGCTGTGTCTGACGAGAGCTCTTACCTCTCTCCATAGGAACTGAAGAAGACATATCAGTTGAAGTAACCAGCGCTAGGGTTTTACCTGCCGCAGCCTTGGCCTTTGCTGGTTTTTTATGCGTTTTTTTAGTGTCTTTGGCTTCAACAAAATCATCATCATCCACAGGCACAGAATCCGTCTGGGTGGCTGCTGGAGGTTGTGACAATAAAAGACTTCCCTTATGACTCATGAAGGAAACATCTAGAACACTTTCATTTAATTTCAATAGAACTTCTTCCGCCAACAAATCATGTAACTGACTCTTTTTACTCTTCAAGTTCAAATTGCTTTCTGAATTGATAAAAACCGATGGCAGACCACTAGCTTCTTGATGGACATTTTTGTTGGATTTAAGCTCTGAATTGGCAACCACACCAACCCAAGGGGTTGTTCCTGAAGAGATTGGCGCATCTGATGTGAAAATCTCAGGAACCACCTAAGCTGTCTGTGCCCTTTTCTGTTCCTCCTGTTGAATTTCAAGGAGTGACTTTGGCTTCAGGCCAGGAGAAGGTTTCCAAGCTCGATGACCTGAAAGTACTTGTGCATTAAGAAGTGACTCAGATTCAAGTTCTCTCACCTCAGCTTTGTCTGTACCAGTTTCAACTTTGCTACCTGAAGTACTCCTGGACAGATGAGGCTGCACTTGCTGAGAAACTTGGGCAGGAGCATATAAATGAACTCCATTCTCCACAGGAATCCCGTGAGGCATTTTGTATGTTCTGACAATAGTCTCAGATTTTGAACCCCCAGCCTCCCTACCCTCTATTTCAATATCTTGCTGACCAGATGACGTGTTAGATAACCCTTTGCCCCCATCAATAGTTGGTTGTGCCTTCAAGTTCTTTTGCTTTCTGGACTTCTTATCTGTAGCTTTCTTTGCTTCACGTCCTTCCACATTCCTCACTTCTGTCACTTCAAGTGAATCGATGTTAATTTTTTCTCTCTGCATTTGTGATTCCTCATGAATACTTCCAGAAGAACCTTCCATCTCAGCTTGCCCAGAAATGGATGTCTCAATCTTTCCTGACCTACCTATAGAAATTGTTGCATTCTCCTCAGGAGGCGTACAACTCTCCATAGCTGCAGAAACAGCAAATACATCAGCTTCCTTATCAAGTGAAACACCCACCTGCATTGCATCTGCAGAGTTTTCCGGGTCGATGGTATGTTTCTTTAGATCGATGTGATCCTCCTGCAAATATTTTTCAGTCACCTCTGATACTGGTATAGACAAAGATTCAGTCAGCTGAATTCCCTCAACCTTTTGAAGGGAAGTAGCTCCCAGAACTTTAAGCTGAGCAGCATTCTCAAAAATTTGGTGAGGTAAGAGCAGGTAAGGGGGTCCAGAACTGCCAGCATTACCAGCATCCTGAAAAACTTGGGAAGATAAAGTTGAGAGGTTGGGCAAACCTCCATCTTGTATATCAGGGACTGGTGTCTTTGGGTTAAGCTGAAAATGCTCGAATGATTGCTGAAGCCCAAGATGGTCCAAAGAATTTACTGCCAACATAGCAGCCTGTAGGCACCCAAAGGATGGCTGGCCAAAATGTTGATGAGCCTGGAGCTCGGATAAAACGTGTGAGAGCAACTGTTGTCATTGTTGTTGAAGCATAAGCTGCTGCCTCTCCTTCTGCTGCTGATCTATCCAGAGAAGCTTATCTAACAGTGAAAATTGGGCTTGGGCAGGTGTCTGTGACTGCACCTGAAGTTGGGACAACAAATACTGCTGCTGCAAGAATTTTAAGGATTGCAGATCCTGAGAAATACCTGGGAGAAATTTCTCTGGAGGTATCCCAGATGGATGGTCAGCAGTCTGAGTAATTAGATGTGAGGGCATAGGATTCTGCATTTGCATTGTCTGGTGTTTTACTTCGGAAGTAAAATGTAAATTTTGATGCATGTCTGCTTTATCTTGAAGGATATCTGCACTTCCATGAACATTGTTACTTGAAGAGTGGACATCATGGAAATTTGACCAACCAGTAACTCCATTATGAACTGATGCAGGAATGTTGTCCATGGCAGCTTGGAGGATAGATAGCAGATCTACATGCTGCTGAGGATGTGGAATTGGAGGACTGCCTGCCACTGGCGGCACCAGATTTAAATAATTTGTGGGATTACTTGGGAGAAGTTGTGAAGGAATGTTAGGAAGCAGTTCTGTTTTTGACACCATGGAAGTTGCATCATTCCCTGGCCAGTATTGAAGAGAATTCAACAGAGACCTCTGCTGCTCCAATGACATTTTCTGTTCCATGAGATGGTTTAGGTCACTGCCGCTTTCTGCACCCATGGAGGGAATGCCACCACCAACCTCAGTGTATCCTTGCAGACCTGCAAACGAAACAAGCAAATCACATATATCATAACATAAGAAGTAATAAACTGACAATCTGATGTACAAGAACTCAATCACGGTCACGTGTTAACCAGTTCCCAAGATTTACATGCTAGCTAGTTTTTGCTTATATAATGATGAAACACCAACCTTCTGACATATAAAATTTTTCCAGTGGTGGGCCGCTAATTTGTCCTGACATCAAGGACTCAAGGAACCTATTCTCTGTTCCAGTTGCAGGCCCATGTCTGCTCTTTTGACCATTCGACATTAGGTCAACATCACTCAAACTAGCATAGTTAGATCCAACACCTCCAACTTTTGCCCTACTAATTACATCAACAGCTTCATTCTGATTTGGACCACTAAAACCCGGGGGAGGCCTTGCTTTCATTCTCAAGTGAGGCATGACATCCCCGAGCTGCAGAAAAGGAGTATCAGGTGGAGCACTTGCTAGGCGGACTTGTAAGTCTATACCAAAGTAGCCAGCCTCTAACCACCCAGTCAGATCACTGCCAGAGAATGGACCTTGAACTTTACCATGTGGATCCCTGTAATAATATGATAAATCCTCTGGTGAAGGTTGCAGCTGGAATTTACTCTCAACTTCCCTTTCTCGGTCCAAGACTTCAGGTGATTGCCTAGCACCTGAATCATTCCACCTACTTGATCGATGATTTCCTTCGTCCTGTCGGTTAATTTTATCCTTGTGGTAAGATGATGAAAAAATTGTCCCTGCCTTCTTGTCAATTTCCTGGTTTTTCTGCAAGTGGGACCAGCCAACGTCAGATGATCCTGACCTAACTGCAGGAGGAAATTTTTTCCAATCATGCAGTGAACAAGGTTCGCCAACAGTTTGAGATATCTGCATGTCTCTGGGCATCATCTTGTCTACCTTCTTACAGACACTGCCTTCTCTATTCAAAACTACAAAAAAAAAAGGTATTCACAAATGCATCATGAACTGCTAAGTTTGTACTTTTTAGCAATGAAATAATCAAATAAGTTTACAAAAAAAATTGCAAGGTATCATGATTACTCGTAATTTCTTTGAAATGAAACAACAAATCATAAAATAATTTGAACAATAACAAAAAAGACATTCTAATAAATTTGTAGCAGTATTAGTTCACATTCCAATGCCTCTGGTGAACTGCCAATTTGAAACCCAGGCCATTGCACCACTCTTTTCAGATACTACTTCCAGCTGTCTTTTATCCGATAAAGAAATTAAATATACGGTCGACAAGAACAATTGTGTGAGGCATATTGCCAGGCACCAAAAATAGCTTCTATAAAATAATAAACACACAGATTATGTAGGACATGAAATAAATCACATGCCTATTTTAATGCTAGTTCCAACGCTTCCAACCAACCATTAATTTGAAAATTCTGAAGCTCCCTACAGTTTCGGGGATGAGCAGTACTGACCCTTCACCACTCTCTTTGGACGAATTTCCACAGCTTTGACTTACCAATAAGAATAATCAACATAAAAATTAAATGGTCTAGGGACACTCACAAGTGCACTATACAAAATGGAGATAAAATTATACAGTCATGAGATCAATCAGATGCCTATCAGGTCAGACAATTTCCTGGCCATCCAGACTTGAACTATGTAGCTAACAAGGTCACAAATCACAAATAAGAGGTTATCCATAAAGAACAAAGGGCTCCAAACCATTTTATACGGCATGTAGAAACCAACTATTGGGTCCTCATAAACTAAAATATTTAATGAAGTTAGAATGGGAAGGAGGTCTGGAGATGAATGTAGTGGTTATTTACAAAGCAAATCCTTCTGAGGAATTAAATATTGATATTATAGTTTCACTACAGCAATAATACAAATGGTCATGGAGGAGATTTTAAAATAATGAAGATAAAACTATAGAAACTAACATAAATGGCCCTGTATCAAGATTTGGGCTGTGTCAGAAACTCCATCTACATGTCATGTCCAATGCCCGAAGATGCCCCTAAATCATTTTAGTATTAAGCATTCTGGAAATGCCATCTGTTAAAGCATAGGGAAGAATTAAAGGAAGAACTGCTAGAAAAGAAATTGAAGAAAGAAAAAATAATAATGAAAATGAAAATGAAAATCAAGACTTGTCCAGTTTTGAATGTTACAGATTTTAATGTAGGTAGGCTTTTGTTCTTTAGTATTGCGGCAGTCAATAGAGATAGTTTCAACTTTCAAGTGCAGATCTCTGATGTGTATAGGAAGACATGGTCAACAAGAGGCCTAAACCCTGATTTCATCTAAACTGAATGTAAATGGAAGCTAGGAGAAAGGATTCTTTTGCAATCAGAATTATAGTGGTCTGGCCAACCAAGTGGGGGGTCAGGGGGCAAGCATTCCCTTTCTTCAGGTTATTTATTAAGAGTCCATCAGACGTCAAAAGGCAGTGGTTATGATTTGAAATAGAAACGACACCTGTATGAAGTTTTTTAAGTTCAGCAATAAATAGGCTGGCCAGCATAAGGGAGAATGATATAATTTAATAAAATTCGTAAGTTTTTGGGGTTTCCAACAGAACCAGCATTCAGTGACTACAGAATGTCAGAGTGAAACTAGATCATCCATTCGACAGTAATTTAGCTTGAAATTTTTGCAGTTGGAGTTTCTTCCTCATTTATATGTTTTCCTTATTATTGCTCAGTATTATCATATTTGACATTATCAATATAATGATAATATTGACAAGTGAGACTGTGTCACTGTTACAAAGGTAACTGACCCAGAACATAAGCATAACTGTTCAGATATACTCTTTCTCACATTAAAAAGTGACCAGCCCATTTTCCCACTGTGCTCAATTATCGCTTATTTGTTCAAATTCATAGAAGAAATTGATAAAACTGACATGTAATCCAAAAAAAATAAATCAACAAAGGTATTTTATAGATGGATAGAAAAAAATGAAATAAAGAAAATTACTAGTTGGAAAACTAATCAAAGGGATAAGAAGGAAATCAGCAACTGCCGGTATATGCTATATTTGAGTTGTTTTCTTCAGATGAATGACTTTGTCCAAGTTTTTCATCAGTCACATAATGTATGTGTTTTTCATAGGCTGGGCTCTCATAGCCAGAAAAATTGTCACCTTTTAGATTATCAGTGTTTTTCTCTTTATTATCATCCCCAGCATACCATAGATCTTCTCTACTTCCTGCAATAATAATAAGATGTCAGCAAAGAGAGATAAACATAAACTTCCACATTATGCCTAGTTAGTATCATTAAAAAGGAAAAAGAAAAAGCGGCAAAGTACCAGGTTTAGTTTGTCTCAAACGGATTCCTTCATTAGAGTTCTGTCCAACTGAGTTATCTTGAGAAATCTGGGGAGCTCCACTATTCACTACATCCCCTTTATCGATTCCCTTCAGAATAGCCTGCCAAAAGAGAAGTAAAATATTAGGGGCATGAGAAGGACTAACACAATTCCAACATAAACTGTAAAATTCATAACTGATTCGTCAGAGTTAGGAGCAGAAAGTGCCAGAGGCTCCAGTGGTTCTTCTTGGGTCAAGGAAGGAACGTGTACAAATCCCTCGAATGGCTTTCTAAAATTTCTCACATCAGTCAATCTGTAAATGTCGAGCAGTTTCATTCTGCTATATCTTACTCTTGGATTACCATGGGCACCATCAGATTTGTCTGGCAGCACACCTAATGGATAAGAACTGCTATGCACATTGTTTCCACTGTAGGTAGCCCTTCCACGGCCCACAGAGAAAACGGAAGTGGATTTTTCACCCATTCCCTACCATAGCCAAACATTGGGCCCTGATTGCTTGGTGTCAGAGTTTGATGATATGGAGATTCACCTCTTCCACGATTTTGATAGTTAGACCTCCATGAGCGAGAATTATGGTCCCCTTCCCTGTCCAAATCCTTTCCATGAATAGCTGAATGAAGGATACCTTTATCACGAGATCCATCACCATCTCTACCAGAATCCGACCACTTCTCACGTCGACCCTCTCGCTCCCTATCATCAGGTCCCCAATGTGAATTCCATTTCCTGTCGCGTCGTTTATCATAATTACTTTCATGATCCCGATTGCCTGACTCGTTCCTTCGTGCAGATGGAACTCGACGTGCTTCAGCAGAATATCTAGAGGAATTATCCATCCAGCGTTCTGTCCTGCATGAATTACCTGGCTCTTTCTCTCCCTCAGTTCAACGATCTCCATGAATTCCAGAATTGGTCTGCCTTTCTTCATCATGCCAACGATCACGGCGTCCAGTTTCCATATCCATGAAAGATGGTTAAAAACATCCTTCTTCCTTTCAGTGTCATGGAATTTCTCACCATTACCCAATGCTTTGACGGGATCCACATGGCTTGGATGAGGGCTAAAATGAGCTTCCTACAAAATAGGAGAGACACAAGTGAAAATATGTAACAGAAGTACCTCATACCCACATCAGTTAACTAATACAAGTGATGAAGTGAATCCACACAAATTGCATAAAAAGTGTTTCAGCTAGTCATGGTTAAGTATAATATATGCATATTCAACTGCAAATAAAGCGGCATAGGAGCAATAAGTAGCAGCACTATATTTAAGTGAATGAAGTGCATCATATACTTAACCCCATTTCCTATTCCCAGCATATTTTCCCTTGGCTTTGGCATAAGCCACTGTGGAGAAAGTGGGATTGGGCTATCAGAACCTTGCATATCTGCGAAAATCAGATAATAAATTAAGTACAGAAATGAGACCACCCATGGACAATGTCCTTTTTGAGGAAATGACAGTGGGACTAATTAATTATAACTGTCAAAGTAGAACACCTCTTGTCAGAAATTAGGGAACACATCTGCAAGGTCAATATAAATATTGTTCAAATACATCATGGCAAGGTAAACCCCAATAGCACATAGATACTTCAGAAAAGAATTGTACAAAACTGCTTGCAAAGGATCTATGAAGCAAAAACAAAAGTCTTGCACATAGCAACATAAACATCAGGAATTCCAAAGTCAATCTGCAGCATGATAATCACTGTCCCACGTGCAGGTAGCTTACTAACAGATATAAATTGCACCAGATTGCATCATACATATAATATAAACAATAAAGGTAGCCAAAATACGCAATGGCACACTGCTACACTGATCACACATAACCTCATCAGAAGACGGGCACCTGTACAAGTCTGCTTGGATTCTGAAAAAAAAATTAGAAAAGAAACGATGCACATGTGGGTGACAAAAAATTTATAATAAACAAAAATTTAAAAACTAAAGAAAAAATTACAAATATATTTATATGCAAATATATGAAACAAATAAAATATAACTTTTCTATATAAGACCAGGGTGACTATAAACCAAATATGGATAACCAAAGACCAATTATAATAATATACAGACTGTTGATAAGAATAGCAAAGGACCCCAGACAACAATCAGAACTATAATCACATTGGCACATGTGTATCATTTCTTTCTTTCTTTTTTTCATTCCAGAGTCCTGATTGCTAAAATAAGCACCCAAACAAGAGATGAAACAAAGAAAAGCGAAGGAAAAATGGGACAAAACAAGTAGAAAATGCTTTAAGGGCATTGAAAATGGGGCAATTGGTGACATGGATATCCATTTTCTATCATACAATACGGTGTTGTGCATGTCAATACTCTATATCTACTCTTAAGTATATCCATTTCTGCTTTTTGTATATTGTGTTCAGGTTTGATATTTATTCTACAAGAATCTCCCACCCTCCCTCATGCTCACAAGAACTTTTTTTTTAATATTCTTAATTTCTTTATACCTTGGGGCTGTTTGGGTACAAACATAAGAATGGAATTGGTTGAAATAGGATGGAATAAGACCAAAAATGCTGTTTGGATGACTGGTATTGGCTGGAATCTGGATGATGGAATAAGCAGGGATAAAGAGGTATAGCAATACCACCACCACCCCTGGAATTAGCTATTCCAAGCTCCTCCAATAAGTGGGCCCCACCCATCCCGTCGACTTTGTCACTACCCCTCTCGCTGTTCTCCGTCTCCCCCAATATGAAAACCGCTTCGGTGGCGGTGATGGTAGTGATTCTCAATGGTGGACCGGGTGGGGGTAGTGGTGATGGTTCTCGGCAGTGGACCTGATGGTGGTGGTGGTGGTGGTGGTTCTCGATGGTGGACCAGGTGGTGGTGGTGGTGATGGTTCTCGATGGTGGACCGGGTGGTGGTGGTCGTGGTGGTTCCCAACGGTGGTGGTGGTCATTGTGGTAGTGGTTCCCAATGGTGGTGGTAGTGTTGGTTCTTGGTTTTGGTGGTGGTTTTTGATGGTGCTGGTGGTGTTTGGTGGTGGTTCATGATGACGGTGGGTGGTGACTAGTGGTGGTGGTGAATGGTGGTGGTTGTGGTGTTCTCGGTGGTGGGTGGTAATGGTGGTGGTTCTCAAAGGGGTAGTGGGAGAGTAACTTTGTCATTTTAAAATTAAAACATTTATCCCCATCTTATCCAACAATCTATCCAAATTCAACCAAACAAAAAAACTTTATTACTACGTTTTCCAATGAGAATAAAAAAATTACAACCAAACAGAAAATCACTTATTCCATTGATATAGTAGTTTATTTTTAGAATAGTCATAAACCCTAAAATAATTTATGTCTCTGTCCAAACGACACCTAACAAACAACTGCAACTAAGTGAAAATACATGGACCAAAAAAAAATGATGAGATATGTTAAAATGGGACAAACTGCTAAGTTAAAATACCATGTGGCTTGGGAGTCATGTCCTTGTGTGGGATTCATGGTCAAGAGCTGCCACGATTGGTTGAGATGACGACATATGGCACATTCCATGTTAGCGCAGAAACATAGGTGGATTGGGGGTTATGTGGTTGCTCTACCTTGAGAGACTTCTCAATAAGGTGTATTGATCTAAATGGGAGGGAGATGGATCTACATCTTGCATGTTATGTCATATTAAGGAGGAGACAGTAGAGCATCTGTTCTGCTCCTTTTCTTCACAAGGCAGCTGTGGCAATGTTTGGGAGCAGCAGTGGTGTTTAATTCAAATTTTGATAGTTTGCATGGTCTTTTGGAAAATAGGGAGGAACCTGAGGAGAACAATGGGATAGAAGCATTAAGGAAAAGGTGTCCCAAGTGCTCATTCCAGCAGCAAGCAGGGTGTTGGACCATCTGGCTGACAAGAAACACAGTGGTATTTAAGAATGCAAGACACAGTATAGGGAATGTTTGGGAAAACATGGTCAGGTTTATCAAGGACTGGGCTCTGTTTTGCGCTGGGGCATCATGGGTGGGTTTGATGGATGGCAAATTGTGAGAGTAGTAGTTGGTGTGTGGTATGATTGATGGGATGTAGATTCCTCATGGCCTCATCTGGTAGCCTTGTGTGTGTTGTGATTTTTTTTTTTTTTTTTTTTTTGAGTTAGTTGCAGTTGTTCTCACCTCGGAGTGGTACCCCATTTTGATCTATGACATGGTGGTAGGATTGCTACCTTTTCAAAAATATGTTGAAATGGGAAGAAAATCCAGTTACTAATTTTAGTTTATGTCATTCCAAGCTTCTTTAGAAGGGCCTACTATATCATGTCAACTACACGTAAATATAACGCACTAATTTGTTATTTTCATATGTTATACTCTTTCTTTACACCTCAATCATTGATGAAGCGGTTGCATATAAACTAAAGACAAATTTCATAGAGTACAATCATGCATAAAAAAAAAAAAAATGAAAAAACAACCAGACATCTTTTCATATCACAAATGTAACAATTGAAAAAAAAGCAGAATAAAACAACTTGACTGACCATCAAAACCCTGCCATTAAAAAAAAAAGAAAAAAAAATCTAGGTTCCCTGCACAGATAACTTAGGTTTCGCGGTTCGAAACGAAGATTTCCACCAATGAGGGATTTATTACTGGCGGAGGAGATACTAGGGTTTGGTCAGCTACGAAGGCGGGAAGCGATTAAACAGAGCAGGCGGAGTTACCTTTTGGATTCTGCTCGGGTTTGGCGATGGTGAGGTGGTGATGGAGGCCGGCATTGCTTCGGTCCGCCATGATCGATTGTTCGGAAGAAGCTTCAACACGGGCGTATGTAAGACAAAAAAAACCCTTTTTTGGTACGCTAGGAGGCAAGGATAAATTGATATGATAGCAACAGAAGGACAGGTTGGGGCGGGTTCAGTGAAACTTCAATCTAAATCCCAGATCCGTTAATAAAATTTACTGTTAAACTCGTGGCCGGTTTAACTTTCTTGTTCCAAACATGAATCCAGGTAAAAAAAACTCAAACACGCACCGCCCCCATCCCATTCAGGTCAAGTCAGGTTAGGCTAGGATGTATCTAAAAAGAAAATATTAAATCATATTTTAAAAGATAAAAATTAATTTAAGTTGAAATTTTTTTAAGTTTATTTGAAGGATGATAACAAAATGAATTAAGAGGGTAGATAAATGAATGCACATATTCATCAATGAACGTGAAAAAAATGAATTTGATAAAAAAAAAAAAAAAATTATACCAAAACCCAATTATATGTGATACTTTTTTTAGGAAGATGAAATAAAAAAGTATCATGAAATGATATATGGTGTCAACAGCGGATAGTGGTCGTCGGCGATAGATGATAGCCGATATGTACCCACGTCTTTGCGATGGCAAATGAGGGTGTGGACTTGGTGGTTGGTGGTGGGGAGAGACCAGGGGTTGCATCAATGTGGAGGACCTTTGGGGACGGAAGGCCTAGGTGAATAAATGATTAATGTTTCAGTTTATTATTTTATTCTTTTTTTAATACTAAAAGACAAAAAAATATAATTATTGTAATAAATATTTGATCTTAATATCAATTGCACCTGGGGCGGGTTTATGACTGGTTTTATTAAGTAAATTCGTTTTCTATCCCAAATATGTTAGGTTTCATTTTATATCTATTGAATATGACCTAACCCTACTATGTCACGATTTCGTTCTTTCTACGTATGTGCTTGGACAGGTGAAACTCATCTGAATCCGACGGTGTTTGAAACATAACACCTATAGAAAGAGTGCTCCGCTACATGGCAAAACTTATTAGGAGGTTGTTTCACGTATTTTGAGTTGAATGACTTTACTGATCAAATAATCATTACTCTTAATTGGATCTGTCCATCATAGCCGTTTAACAAGGGAAATCTTTCGTCGACGATCTCCTTATTAACTCAATATTTCAAAAATTTAAAACAAACTATTTATTTTTTTATAAATTTAGATTGAGATTTACTTTGGATGCGAATTATTTTTTTTTTCAAAATATTATTCAAAATTTAGCTTATAAATTATTTTTTAAAAAAAATATAAAGTTTTTTTTTGGTCCATGAAACTAGTTTTTCATGTCTTCATTTTATTCTTCTCCTAAAATCGAAACAAAAAGACCCTACTCCAGAAAACAAAACAAAAAAATGAAAAATGCAGTCGATACCTCATATATGATCAATTTTATTTTTCATTCCAACCATATACTAAAAATGTTATATACTTTGATAGTAATTATTTAATAAAACCTTTTAAGCCCATGAGATTAGACTGAAATAAATTAAAATAAAGACAATAACATGTTTGGATGGCTAGAATAGGCTGGAATCTGTATGCCATAATAAGATGTACTTAGATGGCGTAACAATTCAACTTCCCCCCTTAATTAAATTATTCCACCTAAAATGTATAAGTGGGACTCACGGGACTTCACATCTCCTTTTCCATTAACGAGGAGACTGGAAGGGCTGGTTTGATAAAGTGTTAGAGCCAAGTTGACAAGGGGATAAGTGGTGGAATAAGGAATAATTATGATGATAAATGAGTGGGTGGACAGTTTATCCCTGTTTTGTATAAAAAATAATGGGCTCAAATCATCATATATTATTAATGCATGCTTCGCACCTTTGGTCGCCTTGTTTTTTGTACTCTGTTTTGTATTAGAAATAATCATAATAAACTGTAAAGAGTTGTCTCAATCTTAAAATGAACATAAGGATATTTTGTTCCACCTAAATACTCGAATAACATTTATCTTATTTTTTTGTCCTGATTTTGACAAATGTAAATATAAACAAGTTTGATAGATTTTTATTATTTAAAATTATGACAACTTACCCGCAAAACTTTAACTCATTGCCAAACTAACTCTTAAGGTTTTGAGGATAAGTTGTATTAATTTTAGGAGATAAAAATCCATCAATTTTGTTTATATCGCATTTGTCAAAATTGAAAGAGAAAGTGGGGATAAATAATATCCTATCCTTTAAGTAAAATAAAATATTCTCATTTTCATTTAAAAGTTCTGACAATTGACCATAGTTTATCCCTATTATTTTTTTATATCAAATAGGGATAAGCTGTCCTCTCACTTATTTATCCTCATAATAACATTTTATCACATCACTTACCATCTTGTCAAACTAATCCGAAGGGTCAGAGAAGAGGGTGTTATTGAGGGAGTTGACAGAGAGGACGAGATGATGAGGTACTAT